>JAQJVL010000116.1:288388-575888 GCA_035578905.1 Stictocephala bisonia | reverse complement strand
CCAAACATTTCCTTCAGATTTTTATATTTTCCCTCAGTCACCAAAGTGTAAAGTGTAGTATCTTTTGCAGGATTGAAAAAGAAATATAAATGTTCAATAAACTTTTTCATTCAGTAGTTTGACATTTATTTGTTTCGTTGGATTGTTTATATTAGTTGCAAATTTTTTTAGAGCTATTCAACACTCTTAACTGTTAAAAAATACTAACACAAAATGTTTTCAAGTATAAGACTTTTGCAGTTTACTGAAGCTACTTCCTACCTTTTTATACACTAAACAATATTTCCGCCTAAACTAATCCATTTAAATTATGTAGAAATCCAATGATCAAAAACATGTTTATGAAATGCAATGGGTTTTTAGATCATCTTATTGATTAAGGTAGTAAGTGGAACATGATGACGACAAGATTTTTACACAGTAAGTTTCTCAATTATTGTTTATAATACGATGTTAAACTAGAAAAATCTTTCCACAAACTATTACAAATATATCACTTTTAAAATATATATTCCTCCATTTTTAAGGAAAATCATGAAGTATGAAGTTCTTAGCTTTTACCTCCATTGGATTCTAATAAAGGGCATATATATATATACACGAGACAGGGTTTGGGCAAAAGTCTGGAATATATTTATTAATTTCAAAACCATTAAAAGAAATGTAATGAAACTTTGTAGTTTTGTACATGTCCCTATACCAAACATATGGACATATTTTACTTCTTTCTCGCATAGCCAGGTGATGGCCCATGAGGGATGTCTTAAAACTTTTAAATGTAAGCCAACCTTGAATTATAACTAATTTAAAGGTATTTGTTTGTAAAAAATAAGAGTGCAAACCTGAGGTCAAAAGGATGACCCAGTCAGAAAATACAGCCACTAAAAGAATTTAATGTCAGGGTTGGGCAAAAGTCTGTAATGTGTTTATTTATTTAAAAACTATTGAAAGAAATGTAATTAAACTGTGTAGTTTGTATATGTTTCTATACCAAACATGGGCATATTTACTTTAATTGTTTTTTTCATGTCCAGGGGATGGCCCATTAAGGAAATCTTAAACATTTTAAATTTAAGCCTACCTCAAGTAATACCTCATTTTAAAGATCTTTGTTTGTACAATACAAAAGTGCAAATCTGAGGTCAAAAGGATGGTTCATTAACAAAATACAGTGATTCAAATAATTAACGTCACATTAATAATTCTTCTTAGGTATTTATTTAACAGTTTCAGGTCCCTGTTGCTGAGTATGTTGTTGACTGTTAACAATCGTAACAAAATACTGCGTTATAAAAATAGCCATGCTATTTAACTAAGATAAAAATAAGAAAAATATATTTAAACACTTTTGAAATTAGGATTACCTAAAAAAGTTTAAGAATATTATTATAATAATTTGTTACTTATTTTTGAAATTTAATTTCTCATATTCAGTTGGATAAATTATAGTTCTACGCAGCAATATAAAATAACCATCTTACCTTTGTCTTAATAATCTTAGCAGTGTTACTTATATGACATTACATTAAATTACAGGCTATATTTTCTGACTGGGTCATCCTTTTGACATCAGGTTTGCACTCTTATGTTTTAGAAACAAATACCTTTAAAATGAGGTATAACTCGAGGTAGGCTTACATTTAAAATCCTTAATACTTCCTATATGGGCCATCCCCTGGATATGCAAAAAACAAGTAATATATGCCCATATTTTTGGTATAGGGACATGTACATAACTGCAAAGTTTCATTACATTTCTTTGAATGGTTTTGAAATTAATAAATATATTCCAACTCCTGCCCTACACTGTATATTGCACTAGGTCTTATTCATTTCACTTCATTCATATTCTCTTTAACTGCATAGTAAAAAATATAGCAATGAAAAGAAGTAATTCTCTTAAAAGTATTATATACTGTCCCTAGTGATATTACATATCAGTACAAGTAAACGTCCCACAACACAAAAATATTACAATATAAGCAGAAAATGCACACATATATTCTTTTGTGAATCCCTCTGGTCTGAGGAAGGTGAGTGTGGTTCACCGAAATTGATCACCATAATATTTGTGCATTTTGTGCTTATATTGTAATAAATTTGTGTTGGGTGACATTTACTTGTACTGTATATTCAACACGTATTATGCTAGTTAAAAAAATATTACATATCAGTAATTAAATCTACATAACAATAGTAATGTAACTAAAGACAGTAATTATATAATCTACTATGTCGTTGTAATAGTCTATTATAAATATATAAAGCCTCTCGGTGAGGGTACCAGCAGCCCTGTGACATTGGATCCACTCCATTTCTCCACAAAAGGCCCCTATTAAACTTATAGAATTACTTTTAATAGTAAAATTTACTAATATTAAAAGGTTTGCTAGGTACTATTTAATTTTTTAAACACAACAAATACTCATTTATCAATAGAGAAATGTGTTTTCCCTATAAATATATGATATTATTTGGTTTTCGTATGAAGTGTGATACATCTGTGCATAATAAAGTAATACTGAAGGAGCATTGTTCAGAAGAGTTCTTTAAATTACATGTTTAAACTATATTTTGAAAGCACGAAGTAATTATACACTTTGACCCGCAATCTTCTGATATCAACTAATTAGTCCAACAACAGAAATGTTTATAGTGTGCATGGAATTACTAAATCTCTATATATTATATTCTTATGTATAAATATTTTAATCATTTGATCACTTCATATACCACTTTTTAAAGTATTTAATGACCACAAATCTCAATTATTATTAATCAGTTATTTGACAATTAAATTTGTAATATAAAAATATATTAACAGAGGATTTAATTGTTAATTCTCATCATTACATAAACAAATAGAATAAAAATTAAAAAAACACTACTTTAACTATAATAAAAAAAAATCATCATTTCTATGTAGTTTTTGTTACATTTACAATATATCTTGTTTTATGAATTCACATTTAAAAAATCTGTTTTGTGTTTTTAATATGTGTTTAAGTTATGAGGGTGCATATATTTTCATCCTTTTCCAAGTTTTAGTATAAATATATTTGAGAAACTTTATTTTTCATTATTAATAAATTATAAAAAATGCCCCAAGATATGTTTATATATTATGTGAGGTTTGTTACATTGTTGAATAATTTACCCACCAGTTTCCAGCACCAAACCTGAGGTTTTAGCTAGTATAAACAATAACAGCGTTAAGGCTATTTTAAAAATTCCTAATCGAACGTTAGATCTATATCATTTCTATTTATAATTGCAGCCTATTAAATAAATAAGAGGGTTACATTTGAAAGGTTTTATGCCAGGAGTATTTCCATTCAACCTTACACATGACACATATCAGCTCTACATACTCGTATTTTTATCACACATAAACACTCCCGCTCTTATGCGTGAACGAACGTCTTACGTATACATATCTGAAGGTGGTAATGAACACTGTTGTAAATGGCCTTATTATATTTTATATAATTTTAACATTATTCTTCTATACACTTTTTCTGCCATCAGTTCTTGCTTATATTGTGATTTTATTAGTAGTATGAAACAATTTAGCTCGTAAGTTAATATATTTATTTTTAATTGTTTATTGTTCTCTTTATTTAGTCCCTCTTAAATAAATAGTACCGTGGATAATATGAACTTTTCCAAACACAGGCAAACCGTATTTGTTGGGTATTTTATTTTATATTTATTATAGCTATAACTCTCTTGTTCTTCCTTTTTTTGTAGATAAAAATATCAGTAAATTAATCAAACAATTTTATTTTCCCGATTAAAAATATTATCATATATACTGTCAAAAATATTTTACTACGCAACCTGTGAGCAGCCTTCCAAATATTCAAATAAAATATCTATGACATAAGTCCATTATGTCGTACTTCATAATGAATAAAACATTGTTGTTGTTCTAGGAATATGACGTATTTTATAAGCACAACTTGCAGATTGTTTTACAGCAAATAGATAAAGTTGGAGTCTGGAAATAAAAACCCTCCAAAGTTCGTTGCAGGGAGTGACTTACAAGTACTTCGCGGTAGTTTAGAGAACAAACTTTTCCTGTGTCTAAGCCCATTTACACCTGGTGTCCCTTACTGCTGCATACTTTAAACTTTTGGAAATACAGTAAAAGTAGAACAATATGAAGAGCAATAATATTTAGTATAAGAATTAATTTAATATGCAATATTAATATTGTGAAACAATATATGGGACATTTGTTTAAACATTCCATTTCATATATTATATAACCATTTATTGTAACAGTGCGATTATTTTTGGAGTAATTTATCCACTGTGTATTGTAATAATATATTTATTTTTAAGTATACTAAAAATGACGAAGTATCATGTTATATCAGTTGATAAATATTACAATTAGTATACAATTTCATTAAATTTAATTACACCAGATCCAGTGAAAATCTTTTAATATTTTAGCTATTCATATTTATATTGTTGTACAGAAAATTGTTCGATTAATGATGGGAGAGATTTAAGACTGTTTTTATTTTTTAAGTGATAGTTTATTGTTATTTGACTGTGAAATTGTAAACTGTATTCTGCTTGTTAAAACAAATCGGAAGACATATTGAGCCTTTACGTTACGTAAGCTATTTTATCAGTGAAATAGTTTAATACTTCATTACATATATATTAATTATTTTAAAAGTAAATATAATAAACATTGTTGGTTATCTTGATATAAAAAAGTATATTGGTAATTTTATTTTAAGTTATATAAATTGATTTAGTAATTGTACACAAACAATATAAATTAAACTTTTTTATAATATTTTATATTTATTTTGGTAATATTCAGACGACAATGAATGATCACATCTTAAATGTAATAGTCTGGAACGTCGTAAAGGTCGGACATGTATCAAGGCAGTGCACTTATCGAGCTCAAAGGAAAGGACAAATGTTCTGGAATGATTTATATTTCAAGCCTTTAAAAATCACTGTTAAATCCTATTGTACTTTTGGCTTTACAGAAATATAAAAACTGTAATAAAAGTTACATTGCATTCTCATCAATATTATAACATTTTAACAATTATAATTTTGGTTTTCTATTTTTGTTTCTTTTTCAACATGATGTAACAAAATATTGAAAATAAACAAATGTATACAGCTGTTCTTTATGTTTACACACAGGTTTATAGTATAGGCTAATTTGAATATAATTCTAGTTCCAGACTAGTATACTCTAATTTTGGTGATTGTAATAGAAATCTTAAATTGCTGATGAACTATGATTGTAATATTTCATTCTATTAAATATTTCAAAAATTGGTACACTTTAAGTTTATGGCATGGAGTGTACAATATCCTCTGACAATTTTAATTTTAACCAACAATTAAACATATTCATGTTATATATATACATATACGTTTACAAAAACAAAGTGTTATAGTTTTTATTATATCCCTATAAAATTGAAGGAAATGTTATTGGGCTCTATCACATTTGGATTTTTAGTGACCTTATGACAAATACAATCAAAAAGGTTTATTACAAAGGTTTCTGGCAGCTAGAATATGTACAACTATAATATTGAAGATAGTATCATCCCCCTTTTAGTATATTTGATCTCACCTGCTACTGTGACAGGACTGACGTGACAGAATCCATCAGTCACGAGTAAAAGGAGCTGCTGCCTTGACTTCATCTCACCACTACATTAGGTCATACAAAATAGAGTATCATCGTCCACAATTTAAATATGTGTTTTTTCTCACCAGCTACTGTGGCAGGCCTGACATGACAGAGCCCATCAGTCACGATTATAACGTATTGCCGTCTTCACTTCATCTTGACATAAAGTTTTAGAGTGCCTTGTATACAAATAATTTTGACATCTGTAGGTAGTGCAATAATTTGAATAGTAAACAGAATTAATAACTGCAACGGTATTTTTATGTTTATAGATAAAGCTTTTTCAGTCTACATGTTTCAAAAGTCTTCAAATATTTGTTTTTCATACATGATCTTTCAATCAATATTTTGTTTTAGTTATTAAAACAGAAGGGTCAATATTGGTTGGAGACATCCCATTTAGGCAGCGTTCATACATTATCTAACTATATTGCGTTCTCCACTACACTTTATATTGGTACGACGGTAGACAACGTTGAAACTTAAACAACCAAAACGCCGTAACGTCTGATTTGTAGGCATTTTGCGTTCACCATTAGTGGGCGCTCTACACTCGACTGTATATTGGTAGGACAGTAAACATCGTAGACACGTAAAAAGCGAGAACCCCGTTTGTACTGGTTGGTGGGCAATGTGTATACAGTATCTATATTCCATTCACCAGTGTCAGGCGCTCCCCACAGATTGGGACGACAACGCCGCCAGGTTTGTTTGACAGGCAAAGTGCATGTAGTAGCTACATGCCGTTCACCTGTGTCAGACGCTCCCCACACGACATTATATTGGTACGACAACGTAGCCAGGCCTGGTTGGTAGGCAATGTGTATACAGTATCTATATTCCGTTTTTCCAGTGTCAGGCACTCCCCACACGACATTATACTAGTACGACAACGCCGCCAGGTCTGGTTGGTAGGCGATGTGCATACAGTATCTATATTCCGTTCACCAGTGTCAGGCACTCCCCACACGACATTATACTAGTACGACAACGCCGCCAGGTCTGGTTGGTAGGCGATGTGCATACAGTATCTATATTCCGTTCACCAGTGTCAGGCGCTCCCCACACGACATTATATTGGTGCGACAACGCCGCCAGGCCTGGTTGGTAGGCGATGTGCATACAGTAGCTATATTCCGTTCACCTGTGTCAGACGCATGCAATTTCCGTCAATTAGTGGTATAATGTTTTGATATTTTATCAATTTTAATGTGGAATATGAGAGTGTTATAATTATACATGTCAAATAAAAAAAAAACTACACATTTCACCCAAAAATGTTAAAATACAATATTTGTAGACTACGTTATGCCAATTCTCCAATCAGCTAATAAATAACATAAAACACTTATTTTTTTGTGACTGAGAGCATATTTCTCTAGGTAAAGAGTGCTCAGCTAACAATGCTTTCAGTCACAAAAAATAAATTATCTCTGTTGTTTATCAGCCGATCATTAAAATTGGCAAATAATTAAATTTTGCATTACGCAGTCTACAAATATGTTTAAATTTTTTTTAATTTGTAGTATTTTTTATTTCGACTTTGAAATTTTTATCCTGCCGCCTTTTTGAAACTGATAATTTTAGACATTCAACCTTTTTATATCAAATGTGTATTTTCAAGATCAACCTTCATTTGAAAAATCAGTATTGTATGTAAAACTATTTTTGAGATATTAAAATGTATGTAAAAAACACATACACATATAGATAGAAAACGAATCTAGACAGGACACATGTTCTATGGCATTATTAGCTTGTATTGACCTGACAAACAATCCACTAAAATATGCGACAGTCGAAGTTGGATTCCCTGTATATATGTATATATATATATATATATCGTATAGGGCTAACCATAAACTGAAATTTATAATAGTTGAACGCATTTAAAATTGAATCTTGAACTATGTTCATGTAATCAGGGTAACCAAACAATCTAATTAACAGTAAATCTTTCTTGTTACAAATTTAACTGTAGCTAAAAATCAAAATTTATGATAATGAAAACTAGTCTGTATACTGATTTAAAATTTCTTTATAGTAATGCCACTCAGAATAACCTAAGATATGAAGAACGTAAGGGTTCAATTTGTGGTTAGCAAAATATAACAAAAATATAATTGCACAGAACCTGAAAGGTTGAGTTACTTTTCGGTTATTAGGTTATAAATAAACCTGGAAATTTGCCTTTGCCGTGCACATAAAATTCTGGGCCATCAGTTCAATTTGTTAAACTTTTCCTTAGAAACCAAAATAATAAACAACCTTAAAATTTTTACACAAGTTAGCAAATGTTTAATTAAGGGAGTCAAATTAATTGTTTATAAACGTTATCTGAGGTAAAGGTATATACTCTTTGTACATCTCTACTAGAGATGAATTCCATTACACTACAGACAAACGCAGACATTAATGTTTTGTAACGCATAGAAGCGCTATAAAATACCAGCAATATATAATATGACCACAGAAGCGTTCGTCGTTATTGGGTACTTCTGGAATATCAGACCTTTATTAAGCTGGCATTACACATTGTCCGTGCAATTAGTATACTGGCCAACGTGTTTTAACGTGTAAAACTGCTATCAAATACCAACACGATGTAATATCAGCTGCTCCCTTACGTCTGGTATGTCAGGAACGGTATCATTCACCTGGTATTACACCTTGTCCGTGCACTGAATATACTAGCCAACGTGTTGTGAAGTATAAAACTGCTCCATCATTTTTATACTAAGACAAAAACAATGTTTAGTCATGACATAAAGAAATTAGTGAAACAATTTCTCTTTGATAAAGAATTACTAACTCGGTAGCTGGAAGTAAATAATGTTATTACGTTCTGCGCCACACTTTTCAGTTGGCAATACTGTCAAAATAGAAAGAAGTTGAGGGTTACTAGTGTAGTTCTTCAAATAAAATTTTATGATTATAGGTGCAGTTTACTTTGTAAGTCCATTTCTATTTTAGCTAACTAAAAGATATAATTTAATGTTTACTATTTGTTCTTAATACTAAACTACAAGATAATGAATAAGGCAACATATAAAAATTACCGAGAAAAATAAATAAGAAACACAATTTTTTAAATTTTTTTCAGACATGACATACTATATTTACTTAATTACTGTATATTTACATATTTTATTTCGATTTTTTACTGATTTGAGATGTGTAAGTGTTAATATTCATGCGGAAGACGTTTAGAATAGCTACAATGCAAATTCAGTCACAAATTAATAAATTATGTATTATATTGATTAATAATGTACATACGAACTTAACATTATATATTGACATATTAAAAGCCTTAGTCTTTTTCCGCACGTAACTATAAAACACAAAATTTAATAACAAATATTAACAAATAGAAACTATATTGTTGGTTGAAAGTTATTTATTAGCATTGGATTGTTCATGTTGTGTAGATAATATCACAAACAATCCTTATCATCCATATTGAACTATTTACATATCAAGAAACTATATACTGTATTTATTTCAATATACTTAAAAAGTGCAATAGAATTATTCTATTAAATTATTCATACAAAGAAACAACAAACAGAATTTGACATCTTAATCAGACAACACGTGTTATCTGTTTTTATAGTTTATGTTTAATTGTATTGTCCAAAGATGTCTGGTTTAATCCTGTTTATAAAACCATTTAAGTATACAATACAAAGCATGTTTACAATCTTTCAGGTCATATCTTCAAGATTCTACCAAAAAAAGTAGGTCGAATAAATTTAGTGAATTATTATGTATACAAAAATATCCCATGAGACGATTATTAATTTTTTTGTTACAGTTACTAAAAAAGCCTACGAATTGTTTTTAAACTGTCATCTTACTATTGTATATATGGCCAGTAGATTGGTCTTACATATACTTTCTAATACAAATAGTGTACCTTTAACTTTTTTTTAATGGTAAATCTGAAGAGTGAGCATCTCCTTATTTATAAATACATACATTTTAAAATAATGACCACCGTACCATTTTCTAAGATTGAGTCAAATAAATAGAACGAAGATAAACCAATCTTAAAAACGAAGTATTAACACTTAAAGTAAAATAATTCTTAATGTAAAATCTTACCGTTACAAGACTACTAATCGAATAATTCCATTACAGATGTAGTACTGACTAATCTTGCTATAAGGTTTGTTAGTATAGTATGACTGACTCAGTCTCGTGAGCACTACTACTACTTAATATTTTTAGAGTATGTATTACAATGTGATTACAATTAAACAAATGTGATACCCATAGAGCCTTTAGTATTCAATACAGTATTTCTATTTTTTCATTGGAAGTTTATCTTAGATAACTCGCTTCAAATCTTAGTCATAATTTGCATGTCAAAACATGAATATAGTGAAAATATACGTTATGATATTGTTATCAATTGCAAATACAAGATATATCATGTCTCTAAAATACATTGCTAGAAATAAAGTAATTGTTGTAACACGTTATAGTTAAATCCTGGAATATACTGAAGATATTATTAGCATCGTGATATCAGAAATAAATCACCATCTTGTAAAAAGGCAATTAAATAACTATAATGGCCACTCTATATCGAAGGTTTTATTTTGAAATCATATATATTTAACTTCAAAGATATGCTGTAACTAGGTGCCATTTAAATTGCATATTAAATAGAAAGTTATAACTGATGTCATTGGAAAAGGCAGGAGGAAATCACTTTGAAAATTTAGAATTGTCAGGTGAGATGACAGTGTCACTTGAAAACAGATGACAGCTGAAATGCCACTGCCAACCCATATTGGCTGCCTTTTTTCGGCTCCGGTATATTCCGTTACAAATAATAAAATATTTACCTAGTAAGTGTTTGCTTTTGTATGATAACATTTATTGAACCTGGCTCATTAACATGTATAAATTAACATTTTTTTAAATGTTTTAATAGATGATGTTTGATTGTTTCACTCATTGAAATAGTTGTTTTAATATGAACATCTTAACACTCAAAATATTTTTTCTAAACAGTTAAACATTTGGGAAATAATTATAGCATAAATTGAATTAATTTCTATAAAAAGTAATTATATTTTCAATACAACTACGGTTTACTAAATTTGTATGAAATAACCCTTTTTTAATTCCTAAAATTTGTAATTTTGTTATTATACCCTCTATTTTAATATGTTTTCTTTAAGCTAAGAAGAAAACTTTAAAAAACACTAAGCAGTGAAGATATTAGCTACATAGCTCCTGATGAGAAAGCTCCTGAAGACCTTAAAAGACACTTGGGCAGCAGGAAAATATATATTAAACTAAATTGAATAAAAATTAAACTGGATTTACCCTATCAGATGTTCACCCCACCCCAAAAGTGGTAATATCTTACAACTATAAAAAGCCTTACCAATCTGCAGTAAAGACTCACTGGATAAAGAAAATGGCCAGGAGGCGGAGAAAATTAAAAGGACGGTGGTCACCTTCATACAGAAATCTTCAGCCTGGAGGAGACAGTAGTAGCCGCAATGAGGAAGGTGGTGTATGTGGCTGACCTGCTAGGCTGCAGAGAGCGTGAAGCAATCAGCCTTGACCTAAGGTCCTTCTCTACGCCTCCAGGCAACTTAAAGGTGGGGTGACCGTGCAGGTGACGATCTGCACCCTACCCCCAATCTCGGGGCTATGGGAACTTCAAACTTTAGCTGCGCAAACAGGTGGACATCTCAAACGAAAGTATTATGAATTTACAAAATGACAGACGGAGCAGCAGAATGAAACACAAGGACCTTCAGCGAAAAAAACCAAAGGACCTTCAGAAGAAAATAACATAGTCAGCGGAGGGGACAAAGGCACACACAAAAATTAATTCATAAAGAGTTTAGGCTAACCAACAGAGAGAAAAACAGTTAGAGAGAGAGAGAGAGAGAGAGAGAGAGAGAGAGAGAGAGAGAGAGAGAGAGAGAGAGAGAGAGAGAGAGAGAGAGAGAGAGAGAGAGAGAGAGAGAGAGAGAGAGAGAGAGAGAGAGAGAGACCACAATGTGCCACGGTACAATTGTATCATTCGGAGGTGTGGTTTTAATTGTTGGTAACTTTTAACTTTTGTAACAGACACTAAAACATTTTAATAACAATCTGTTACTTATTTCAATTAAATGAACCTCTAAAGTTCCTAATTTTTCATGAGGAGTCACTGTCCTACGATATTCTAAACCAATGGAAATTCATCAACCCTTAGCAAATTAATATTTCTTACATTTTTATTTTTATGGTGGACAAGAAAATATACTTAACTAGTAATTTAATCTAGAAGAGAGCCAGTAAAAACTCCAAGTCTTTTCGGTCGTAAGACTGACTCAGTCTCGTGAGCACTACTACTACTTGACAGGTGCCGTACATTCATCCCTTATATATAACTTGTTATTATGGCCCTTACAGTAAACACCGAGTAACACATCACAGTATCACATTCTTATTTCCTATAAAGATACATTCAGGCAGTAAGCTCAAGACTTCTCAAATAAAGTCTCATGTTTAATGAATGCTTTATTACTTACAAGATTGTTCCATTCTAAATACTTTAGTTGAAACTTACAAAAAATGTTGATAATAAATTACTTACAACACCATAAGCAATGTAAAATACAGGAATAGAACACAATTCAAACAATGTAAAAATTAATATTAATATTATTATTACAATCAGTATTTATATTATTAAAACTAATATCTAAATCAAATTTTAAATCTTAAAATATAGTAATCAAATGTTTTCAATTGCACTTTTCTGGAAAGACAGAAGTGTATCAAAGGCTTTGCCTGAGTAAAGATCTTACTAATATTCAAATTTTTCAGATCTCGTAATACTTAACCGATTTGTTGAAGTAAAAACACTATATATATTTAGATCAGAAAAGCTCGTATTAAATATTAGTAATATAGTAATTTTACAACTGATTGTTTTTTTAGTTCTGCATGGCTTATAGCATATCTTTAGAGCATCCAATCGTAGAAGTAATAGCGTGTTTGTTATTAAGAGTTGTTTGGGTTAAATTTTCCATAAAACCACGAGGTTGTGGCTCATAGACATCTGTTAGTTACATTGGATGGACATTGTATTTTTCCATAATTTAAATTTTTTTTAAAGTATTTGGTTTGATGGATAAACATAGTTTTTTAAACTTTTAAGTATAAATTTTGGTATAAATATACTGAAATCAAAATCGAAATAAACTAGTTATACTGAACTATACTCGTAAATCATAAAGTATATAGGAGTGGCTGTAAAACAACGAACATTAATGTTAACAATCTACCCAGGTTCGAGTATTGATGTAACCATTAGTGTTGGAATCGCCGTGTATCGGAATAACCTATATTTTGTACATTGTACAGTTGTCAGTAGTGGGCTTATGGAGATCAGCCATTCTACTACTACCTAGCCTGATAACATATTAGTCAAAACTGAAAATACTATAAAAGAGAAAATTCAAAATTATTTAAAGTACTGTTAAGTAAGTCTTTTCACAAATTATTATAAAGCAATCGATTTAAAGTTATGATGGTGGTTAATATCAAAATGAAATTGGCAACAAATAATTATTGTTGTTGTTAGGGCCGAGTTATCAATTAAGAAGTTTTAATTGGCGAATACTGCATCTTCCAATTCTATCAATGTTAAACAGTTTGACATCGATTGCCGTGTCATGTATTCATTCAAATATTATATTGCCAGTTTTATGTTTAATATTACTAACAGTATATATTTACTAATTTATTTAAGTAAAACAAAATCAGGTATACTAAATATAATTAATATATAGCTGGTAATTACGGTTTCGGACTTTGGAGTGCATCGTCCAATGTTCGAATACCTAACTAAGCTGACATCTGGTACTGCATTTGTTAAAAATATTCACGCATAGGCCTACAGGCTAGTGAACTGACACGAGGGAGAGATTAGAAGAAGAAATATTCACGCATAGGCCTGCAGGCTAGTGAACTGACACGAGGGAGAGATTAGAAGAAGAAATATTCACGCATAGGCCTGCAGGCTAGTGAACTGACACGAGGGAGAGATTAGAAGAAGAAATAAGTACTAATGTTTAATATACACACATTTAAAAATACTCACCAAAATAATGGAAATAGGCCTAACTATTGTTAACTAAACACCGTTTCATCCGATTCGTATGAGATTAAAGTTAAAACTGTTTTCAGGTGTAGAAATATTAATAAAGCACACTAGAATTACAACAAATAACAAATATTTAACTATTTAGACTAAAAAATATACTGCAATTTTTGAAAAAAAAACTAACCATACATACAATTTAACTGTTGTACTTTTGTTAGAAATTCAATAGTTTTCAATTCAGTACATTAAATATGTTTTATGTCAGTAAGATTGCCAAATAATCTATCTAGGACAGCAATTACTATTTTATTTGTTGTTTTAAGAATAGGTAAAACATTACTCTCTGGTAAAGCTTTATAAAGTATGAATGAATACCATTCTTTCTTTATGAAAAGGATGAAAGCCATTTATTCTTCATGTGAAGGATAAAGTGAATACTTAAAAAGTAGAAGTATCAAAACTTTTACTCGTGTAGTGGCTTTTTAAATTAAAATTGCTTGAATTAAATGTATTACTGAAGTGGGCTAATTTTACGTTGTCCACTTACAGATCAGTAATATTTCAGCAACTTTAGCTTGTAAACTCTTTTTTCAAATGAATTTTCTTAAGGTTTTCGAGGTTATCTTCAAGTTAAATCAGGATTGCATTGTTAATTTCACTAATTCCAATAATTACGAAATTTAATTCTGTTAATGAATGTTGTTATATCTTGTAATACGTTCTAGTCAATTCTAAATAATTGATAAGTTGTTTAATTAATGTAAGTGTTTATACAAAACGTCAATTATTAATATTCTTGACATATATTCCTACCATAGTATTAAGTTGAAAACTGCTTTAAAATGTTTTTAAACTGAGGTCTAATAAAAATATGTATGTGGGCATTTTGAGAATTTGAAAGAATTATGTGTGTAATTTCGCTAAGTTTTTATTTATTTATGTTTTATTGTAATTATTTATATTAATTTTGTGATTAATTTTTTGGTTGTAGGCTAGTTGTTGTTATGTATTGTCTTCCCTCTCTGTTGGGATCAGGTTTGTGCGAGGATGGGTTCCAGTCCCAATGAATATTTATAGGTGGAATGAGTCTTTTTTCCGAGGAATGGTAAAAAAAAAATCGTCTTGCTACAAAAGAAACAAATATAACATTTGTCAGACCAGTACAATGATATAGATGCACATATGGTTTACACTCGTTAATTTTGTTTACTTCGTTTATTTAGGGATTTGGTGAAACAAGGACTAGTTATGTTTAAACGTTTATACTTAAACTTGTATGTTGTTTAATATTAAATGTTATAGATACAATTTGAGTTTTTAATCGTAAGACAAACTTAACTCTCAAAATATACTTTTAATATACCAAAGTTCGAAAACTAACCATTTTTAGAGGAAGATTAGTTTAAAGAAACTACTTTATTAATTTTGATGCAAAGAGCCATGACAACGTTTGTGAATATAGTTTAAAAGTACACAAATTATATAATAATTTTTAAAATATTATGTTTATTTATAGCCTTTTAAACATAGTTTTTGTCTAACTTGTCAGTAAGGAAAACGTAAATTTGGGACTGATAGTCGTTTACCTAGAGTTTTAACGAAGTCATGTTACTGAATTTTATATTTAGATCCCAATTTTCGGATCCGCCTCACGTAAAATATTGCTCCTCACCCCACACACCCCGACCGGGGTTCCTAAGCATCGGTTTTCGGTGGTATTTAGTTATCAGATAATCTGAATAACAGTTTCAAGTTTCATTTACTCATTCACTTAACAAATCTCTGATAGGTAACATTGTACCCGGTTGTCTTCGCTCATAAAATAATATGATTACTGCAATAGACCAGATAATACAAATAAATGCTTTATTATTAATGTTCAATTTAACTAAATAATTAAAAACAATTTTGAAATAAAAATTACAAAAATGGAATGTTTTCTTCTACAGAGTTAATGCCTAATCAACGGAAATGCTCTAATTTACATTTTTTTCAAAAATGTAAATCCATGCGATTATTATAATATTACATTATTGCTTGTAAATATAAAACTACACCTTGAACAAGATAATGTTCAATGTAACAATAAATAATTGTTTATTAGTATATGAGGAGAACATCTTCTGATAAGAATTAATTTGAATGAATGATAAACACAATTTTTTAATCTATCCTAATGATGAGTCCAATATAAAGGATTACTTTAATAAATCCATAATTCATCAGATTTTAACGTTAGATGGTAGAGAGGACTATACAGTCCTAACCTCATTTAAAAATAAAGTTGTTTTTCATTTAATTCATTTTCATTTAATTTCATTTTTCATTTCATTTCAATATCCTGACATTCCAACAGCTATAATAAAATATTTTTACCATAAAAATTCTTGTTTTTAGGCTCAAGTACATTCTTTTTTCTTTTAACTTGGCAAAAAATAACACATATTAATATGTATATATATATATATATATATATATATATTTTTTTTTTTTTTTTTTTGTTTTTACGTATAAAACAGAATATTTGTAATAAAAAATAATACTAATGAATAGACTAATAAAATAGCTAAAATGATATAGCTAACAATAACTTATCCAAACACAGTTTAACGGAAAAAATATACGAATCACCACCATTGATTTAAACAATATTGAAATTGCAAACATGTTTCGTGATCGGAACTAGTATTGGTCCTACCAATTTCCTGAGCTCGTCAATAGAGTATATTTCCCTTATAATTTTATAATAAAGCTAATGGAAAAAGTTGCCATACTGTTAAAATGATTTATTTTACCAAGAGTATTCTTCTTTAAAGAATGTCTTCAATTTTAATCTATGTTTAAAATAATAGTATAACACCAGTTGTAATTTGTAAAAGACATGCTTGAACTATCTATTGATCTATAAGTATTCCCCTTACTTAATCTCACATAGTAAATTCCCACTAATTTTAAAATTGTTATTAATTATTCTTTAACTTTTTCTTTTAGACCATATAAACGTTATAAACATAATAAATATTAAATAATTGCACTCTTCCAATTCATATAAATGGTCTAAAGTTTCTTTAAGCGTCCTTTTCTTCAACCTAACCAAATATGCAGCCTTATAGCTGTTTATAGAGAGTAATACAGTGAAACCAGGCAGTCAATGTTGCCCATGTAGTTGATGATTAATCAACCGTGCATTAATTACTTCCACACACGTTGACAAAGTAATCTGTACAGATCCAATTGCTTTGATGGCTTTTGTTTCCTAATTACCCTGTGCCTACATTACTGAACGGTCATCATTATTTTTAATTGTCAGGATTGTTCTGTGTACTAACAATAATTGTGAAGTGACAGTGATCACTGTCTTTAAATAAAGTACACCGATTATGAGACTAAAAGTGTGCAGATTATTATCCTTTGTTCAAAACTTTGTAAAGTTTTTAAAAAGTAAAAAGTGTACTAAATATTTATAAAAACTCAAACTAATATCACTATGTAATATTAATAATTTCTACGAAGTTATATACTCTTCAGCATTAATTCAATTATGTTATTTTGTTAGGTCGCTGTAAGTTATAAGTGGGTTTTGTAATACTTTATTTTTAGTTAAAGTAATAATAAAGCACCGTGACATTTTTCGTAGAGGGAATGTTACAGTTTATATAGATGTTAGATTGAACGCAGTGTTACAATATGTTGAACATAACGTTGAAGAAACTTGTGGAGTCAAAATTACCATCTAGTTTCTTAAGTATTTAGGAGTTTTTAAGAGGTATACTGATTCCAGGAATGATAGAGGGAGTACGTCAAGTGATACAAACGAGTAAATAGATAATGTTTATTCCAAATTATTATTGGAACTACTGAATCGAAATTAACAAAAAAATTACAAAATGAAATATTTGTTCATTATTTATGTCTATTTAGTGTCCAAGTAATCACCATTGGCTTTCTTGTCAAGCACAACATATTGGTAAGCTTTTAATCACAATGCCAGCAGTAGTTAACTTGTTATTTATGTATATATTTTATCTGATGATGGTAAAGATAATTTACTGAAATTGTTTTCTATTCTCGTTAATATATGTTGTATGTTTTCTATTCTCATTAATATATGTTGTATGTTTTCTATTCTCGTTAATATATGTTGTATGTTTTCTATTCTCGTTAATATATGTTGTATGTTTTCTATTCTCGTTAATATATGTTGTATGTTTTCTATTCTCGTTAGTATATGTTGTATGTTTTCTATTCTCGTTAATATATGTTGTATGTTTTCTATTCTCGTTAATATATGTTGTATGTTTTCTATTCTCGTTAATATATGTTGTATGTTTTCTATTCTCGTTAATATATGTTGTATGTTTTCTATTCTCGTTAATATATGTTGTATGTTTTCTATTCTCGTTAATATATGTTGTATGTTTTCTATTCTCGTTAATATATGTTGTATGTTTTCTATTCTCGTTAATATATGTTGTATGTTTTCTATTCTCGTTAATATATGTTGTATGTTTTCTATTCTCGTTAATATATGTTGTATGTTTTCTATTCTTATTAATATATGTTGTATGTTTTCTATTCCCGTTAATATACGTTGTATGTTTTCTATTCTCGTTAATATATGTTGTATGTTTTCTATTCTCATTAATATATGTTGTATGTTTTCTATTCTCATTAATATATGTTGTATGTTTTCTATTCTCGTTAATATATGTTGTATGTTTTCTATTCTCATTAATACATGTTGTATGTTTTCTATTCTCGTTAATATATGTTGTATGTTTTCTATTCTCGTTAATATATGTTGTATGTTTTCTATTCTCATTAATATATGTTGTATGTTTTCTATTCTCGTTAATATATGTTGTATGTTTTCTATTCTCATTAATACATGTTGTATGTTATAACAACCAAAAATCACTATGATTATCAATAAGCTATTTAGTCAATTTAAAAAGAGTTCTTTTATCTCAAAAGTTTGCAAAAAAACGTCTAATATATATTGTGTGTGATGCATTATTTTTTAATAAACAAAAACCATTTAGAAAAATATAATCCCATGGGGCTTAATTTACACTTTATAAAGCAAGCATATGTAAAAAAATGCAATCGTGAAGCTTCTTTTACTTTGTAAGAGTGCAGTAATCCTCGACTGCTATAGTGAACATCGGATATTAATAAACGCACTGACTAGGCCAAACAGAGAAGACATAGTAAACTGCCTACGTTGTTCAACTCCAATGGTTTGGGGACGGACAGGCAGACGACAGCCGATCTCTGATAGAAAAGATCAGTAAAATTATGTTTTATTCAAGGTGATGCTGAAACAACAACTCAACTTTGAATGCAGCGTTAGCATCTGCAGGCCTTATAGTACTTTAGGCTTTAACCTTAAATTGAGTGCTGCCACCCAAAATTTACGTAGAGAATAAATACAATGTCATATAACTTATATTTATATGACATTGTAAGTAAATATAAACGAATTTTATTAGTAAATTTTATATTTTTGTAATATACTCTAGAAAACTCCTTTTTCGGTTGGAAACCATTATGCTTACAAAAGCTTGACGGTACTTAAACAGTGTTTGAGGCTGTTAGTAACCTAGTTCCAACTACATTTAAAAATATATAGTTAGAGAAACACAGTTTCGTTAACTTATATTGTATTTATTCTATTTGTTTTAGGAATGTTTCCTTACCAAAGAGTTCATAATTTAAAAGAACTAAAAGGCCGTTTACGCACATGTGAAAGCAAGTAATTAGATTGAAAGGCCATTGATCAAGGAAACTAACCAAGGGTATTATATAAATTGGCCGCTCTTTAAAGAAGAGCTGCACGCATCAGCTGGTAGGTTGGGTCTAACAAGCGTACAGGCGCTTGAGTTATGGCATTGCTCTACTGAAGGATTGTTAGTGAGGTATTTTAAAATCTATAATCACTACAGTTGTGTTTATATAACCACAAACTACAAATAATTTGGGTATAGAACACTATATTTATCAATGCTATATAGATTTGTGTTCAACCTATCAAGCGTTTTTACGTTTTATTGACGATATGATGATAGTCTTCGAGTATGATTAAACGTTATTTAATATAAAGTTCCTTGTGAAGAACTAAAGAAGGGTTGCAGTACTGTCCACCTTTCTTTGTGATATATTGTGTACTTTACATTTCATGACATCTGTACTACTAGAACTGTGTGTTCTACCACAGTATTCATACATTTATTATTAAACGTTAGTTCATATAAAGTTCCTTGTGAAGAACTAAAGAAGGGTGCAGTACTGTCCACCTTTCTTTGGGATATATTGTAGTACTTTACATTTCATAACACCTGTACTACTAGAACTGTGTGTTCTACCACAGTATTCATACATTTATTATTAAACGTTAGTTCATATAAAGTTCCTTGTGAAGAACTAAAGAAGGGTTGCAGTACTGTCCACCTTTCTTTGGGATATATTGTAGTACTTTACATTTCATAACACCTGTACTACTAGAACTGTGTGTTCTACCACAGTATTCATAATTTTATTAAACGTTAGTTCATATAAAGTTCCTTGTGAAGAACTAAAGAAGGATGCAGTACTGTCCACCTTTCTTTGGGATATATTGTGTACTTTACATTTCATAACATCTGTACTACTAGAACTGTGTGTTCTACCACAGTATTCATAATTTTATTAAACGTTAGTTCATATAAAGTTCCTTGTGAAGAACTAAAGAAGGATGCAGTACTGTCCACCTTTCTTTGGGATATATTGTGTACTTTACATTTCATAACATCTGTACTACTAGAACTGTGTGTTCTACCACAGAATTCATAATTTTATTAAACGTTAGTTCATATAAAGTTCCTTGTGAAGAACTAAAGAAGGATGCAGTACTGTCCCCCTTTCTTTGGGATATATTGTGTACTTTACATTTCATAACATCTGTACTACTAGAACTGTGTGTTCTACCACAGTATTCATAATTTTATTAAACGTTAGTTCATATAACGTTCCTTGTGAAGAACTAAAGAAAAATGCAGTACTGTCCACCTTTCTTTGGGATATATTGTGTACTTTACATTTCATAACATCTGTACTACTAGAACTGTGTGTTCTACTACAGTATTCATAATTTTATTAAACGTTAGTTCATATAAAGTTCCTTGTGAAGAACTAAAGAAGGATGCAGTACTGTCCACCTTTCTTTGGGATATATTGTGTACTTTACATTTCATAACACCTGTACTACTAGAACTGTGTGTTCTACCACAGTATTCATACATTTATTATTTAACGTTAGTTCATATAAAGTTCCTTGTGAAGAACTAAAGAAGGATGCAGTACTGTCCACCTTTCTTTGGGATATATTGTGTACTTTACATTTCATAACATCTGTACTACTAGAACTGTGTGTTCTACCACACTATTCATAATTTTATTAAACGTTAGTTAATATAAAGTTCCTTGTGAAGAACTAAAGAAGGATGTAGTACTGTCCACCTTTCTTTGGGATATATTGTAGTACTTTACATTTCATAACATCTGTACTACTAGAACTGTGTGTTCTACCACAGTATTCATAAACTTATTATTAAAGCTGCACTTTAAAAACATGTACAATATCCATCTATATTACTATTTAAAGAATCACCAACCCTATCAATTAGACAGTTTTTTATAAAAGATTTATTCGTATTTACATTTTCAAATAGGCAGTCAATAATTAACCCCCTAGTACATGTCTGCCCAACAAGAAGCGCAGGGAGCATAGACTTTCATAGAGCATACCTCATAGAGCATAGACTTTCAGGTACATAGAGCATAGGCGGTGTTGTCAGTTGTCTTCACCAGTACATGTTACATTGAAAACCACCTTTTTTAGATATGTACCTCCCAAAATAAGGAACTTACAGAGTTCAGTTAGTGACAGGAGACTTATTCCTGCCTGTCTAATAGGGACCGGTCCTGAATACGCCAAACCATTCCATGGACCTTTTGTACCGTGTCGTTTTGACCGGTACATTTCGTTTTTTTTCGTCGTGGTCTGCCAGGCTGCCTGAGACCGCTTGTGCCCGGTGATTCGCTTACTTTGGTGGCCGTTGGCTCGAACTCGGTCGTTCCGTGTTCCAGCCTTTGTCTGTCAGGTTGGCCATCATTTGGTTTTCTACGCCTAGAGGCTTCTAGACATGCACGGCTAGAGACTCCAAAACTCCAGGGTCCTTGAGCAGGACGTTTTACACCCTCAGCCTGCTGTCCGGGGATGGTCGACCATCTTCACTGCTAGCCTGGCCTGAGGACCGTGTTGGAGCCTAGAGTCGCCCGCTACCCTCTCTACATCTTTGGGGTAGAAGTCTTCTGTCCTCAGGTCAGTGCGTTCCATTTTGTTTCCCGGCGGCTGAGCTGGGGGTTTTGATGATGTTATTAAAAAGAAAAAAAAGTTACCTATAAAGAGAAAGAAAAAAAAGGGTGCCGAACTATTTATTGAGGCCTAGGCCTAAAGAACAGTGAATTATGAAACAGCCATGGGGACATTGCTAGATCTATATAGATATATTTAAAATTTAAGAAAAGAAACAAGGATAAAACTTATGTTAATATTTATTGTTATTTATCTTTATTAGTTTTATTTGTTGTTATATTTTTTAGATTTTATAGTTGTTAGGTCCCTATGGTTAAGTTATGTTATTTATTTATATGTTTAGGCCTAGTGATTGTTATTTATATTTTTTTGGTTAATTGTATTCTGGATGTCTTAAAGTGACTTTTTACTTGAACGGTACCAGGTTATATATTTTTTTAAATTGTTTAATTTTTATACGTTCACCAAAAGGGGATTATGGTTCTTTACTTAACTTCTTATTCGGAGCTGCCCAGGGATTCCGGCTTACTCCCTGGCCTCGGTGGAATTATGGGATGTGGGCTAAATTGCCGGGGGTATTTGGGGTTATCAAAATTTGTTTCTAAATGTTCACTTTTAAATTGTTAATAAATTGTCTTACGTTTTGGGTGTCTCAGGCTAAGCTGCAGATAGGCCATGTAGTTGTTAATTGTTAATTTTGGTATTTGTAGAGTTTGTTGTTTTTGTAGCTTTTGTATTATCTTGTGAATTTTAGTGTTTCTTGGTAGTTATTTAAGTGCGAATGGATATTGTGGCCTTCTGCCAGCCCGTTTTGCAGTTTGCTTTTTAACTGGAAATAAATTAATTTTGCTCAGCTGCCGAGTTTTATTTTGACCCTCCAACTGCCACCCGTGATCCCATCGCTTGACCCGTCCACTTGCCACCCGTCGCTTGACTTGTTTTGAGCCATCCCCCAGTTGGCACGCTTTCCAGCTTTGGTGGGGGGATGGGTCTCAATCGGTAGCAGAGCGTGGTTGCCTAAAAAAAAAAAAAAAAATCTCTCTTGGTTGTTGACGGTGGGTGTTTGCCAGTTAGTAGGTCAGTGTTGGCCGACCTACCGTTTTAATAATTTGTTAAAAAAAAAAAAAAAACAAAACAAATAAATAATTATTTAAAAACAAAAACAATTATAAAACCAAATAAATTATTTAACTTAAAAAAAATTAATAAAAAAAATAAAGAATTAGGCAATACGCTTGGTTACTTTGTTTAATGGGGTTCATGAGTGGATTGGAGTAGTCGGCGGTGGCTCGGTAGGCTGAGGGTTTAGTTCGTCTTGGACCCTTGAGTTGTCATTTTTTGTGTATTGTTGAGATTTGTTGCGTTCTCGATGACCTATCTGCAGAATGTTGCCCTCCTGGTGAAGGAGGAGTTGATTTTTGAGTTGAGGTCGCGTGGGGTGACTCCGGAGGGTGATGTTTTGAATCTCCGGAGGTTGCTGCGGGAGCAGTTGTCCGCGGATACGGCGGTGGATTGGTCTGATCTACTGGAGGTTGGGGAGGAGTTGTTGGTTTGTAAACGTAAGGTGGAAGATTGGGAAGGGGTGTTGGAAAATTTGCAGTTGGAACCTCCAGTAGGTCGTGACCGGGCTTGCCGTCTTGCGCGTTTGGGGCATCTGCTGGCCCGCTTACGTATGGTCAACCGGGCATCGGGGTTGGAACCGTCGGATAGAGCGTGGATCCTGGAGAGTTTGTCTGGGCTTGAAGAGATTTTTCAGGCACTCTCTGGTTCCACGACTCCTACGGGTTTGGGTCAGCGGCCTAATTTCTCGCTGTCGCCTAACGTGTCGAGACCGCAGGCTGAGACAACGGCTCTCACTGTGCCTGAGGTTCCTCCTGAGCCTGCAGGCGTTTCTGTTGAGGTCGCTTGTGGTTCGGCTCCAGCTGCCGTGCCTTCTGCTTCGGCTCCTTTGTGTTCACCTGCTCTTCTGCAGCTGAGCTACCACAAGCTACCTAACCCCCTCACGCCCATGATCCAGAATCTTCCTGTGATCGATGGGATGGATCCTGAGGAGCTTCTGAAGTTTCTAGTGGCCTTTCTCAGACTTAGTGAGATGCCCAGCATGCAGGCTGGGGACTTGCTTCGTCTGATTTTCCCTTATTGCAGAGGTCCCGTTGGGGAGTTGCTGAGTTCTGTCTTGGCCAGTGATGCCTCGGTGGACTCGTTCCATCGAGAGTTACTGTCGTCGTTTCTTCCCATTCGACTCAGGGAGAGGATGGTCATAGACAGATTTTATCGGTCGCAGGGTAGGGGCGAGTCTCTGGCAGCTTATGTCGCTTCAGTCAAGGAAGCTCGGCAAGCGTTGCGCCTCACACTTTCTGAAGCTGACACCGTTCGTGTCATCCTGGATGGCATTTCTCCAGAAGAACGGTGTAGGCTAGTTTTTGCTGGTATGCCTTCGTCTTTTCGGGAGCTGCATCAGCTGTGCATTGTTTCGCGCAGCGTGCAGTTCTCAGACCAGCAAGGGAGGGATTCTGAGAGTCATCGTGCTCTCCCCACCCGTCGACCGGCTATGTCTTTAGGTGTGAGTCGGCCAGTATAGGGTCGTGGTTCTCGGCCTCCTGTTGTGTGCTTTGCTTGTGGCCAACCTGGTCACATTCGTCGTGACTGTCCACGTGCTCGAGGTCGTGGGGCGGGAAACGCTCAGCGCGGGGGGTTGCCTCCACAGTAGCTCCCCGCGTTGTTGCGAGTGACCGTGGCCATTTGCCTCTGACACGTGCCCATAGCAGGAGTGTCGGGGATTTTTCGGGCCTTGCTGGCATGGCTTCCCTGGGACTTAGTGCGGTCACCTCGGTGTGTCCTGGCGTTTTTGTTTCTTTTGGTGGTACGGTGTGTCGAGCCCTTCTTGATTCTGGTTCGGCATGCAGTATCATCACCCTTTCTCTTTTTGAGTCCCTTGACGCCTTAGGACTTGTCAGGCACACCGAGCCTTCTTCTGTTACTTGCTGGACGGCATCCCAAACTCCTTTACCTAGTCTTCTGAAGGCGTCATTACATTTTAAGATCGAAGGATTTTCCTGGAGGTGGGGTTTTCTTGTTGCCAATGACCTGGCGGTTTCTTGTATCATAGGGGCAGACTTCATTTCTAAAAGTGGTGTGGTGCTTGACCTCCAGAAGCACCAGATGTTTTTCAAGTTCAGTCGGTGAGCTTTGATGCCTCTAGTAGGTGAGTCTGACTGCCCTCCTGCAGTCAGAGATGTGGGTTGTGAGCCCGAACAACCCAAGGTGGATCCAGTTGGTCATCTCCCCCCTGAGCAGGCGGAGGCCATTAGGAGGCTGTGTTTGCGGTTTCCTGATGTGCTTACGCCTGAGCTTGGGGTCACTTCTCTTCTGGAGTATGAGATCCACCTCACCGATTCTCAGCCAGTTAGAAGTCATCCGTACAAACTTGCTCCCCCAAAGATGGAGGTTATGAGGGCTATAATTGAGGATCTTCTGAGCAAGGGTTTGATTGAACCGTCTCGTTCCGCTTATGCCAGTCCAGCTTTTCTTGTGCCCAAGCCTAATGGTAAGTCTAGGCTTGTGATGGATTATCGGAGGCTCAACGCTAAGGTCGCTATTGACTCGGTACCTCTGCCTGATTTGCATTCTGCGTTTGATTGGTTCGGTAAGGCTAAGTTTTTCAGTGTTTTTGATTTGAACCAGGCCTACCATCAGATTCCATTGAAGAAGGAATCACGGCCTATGACTAGCTGCTGTGTTCCCTGGAATCTCTATCAGTTCACTAGGGTTCCTATGGGTCTTTTTGTTGGTACCCAGACTCTCACTCATCTGCTTGATTCCATCTTCCATGATGTGAAATTCAAGTTTGTCTTCAATTACCTGGACGACCTTCTTGTCTACAGTGAGACTTTCGGGGAACACATGCAACATATGGAGGAAGTTCTTAGTCGCCTTAAATCAGCTGGCCTTACCGTCAATCCAGAGAAAGTCACTTTTGCTCGTCCTGAGATTTCTTTTCTGGGTCATCTGATATCTTCTCGAGGCGTCTGCATTAATCCTGCGAGGACCCAGGGCATTCGGGATTTTCCTCCTCCCAGAGATGCCAAGGGGATTGCCCGTTTTGTGGGGATGGTGAATTTTTACCGTAGGTTCATCCATAACGTGGCCGAGCTTGCTGCCCCGTTGAACGAGTTGCGGAAGAAAGGTGTCCCTTTTGTGTGGGGCCAAGCTCAGCAGACTGCCTTTGATGCTCTCAAGGAGGCTATCATGCAACCTCCTGTTCTGCGTATGCCTGATTTTAACAGAGAATTTATTCTTCAGACTGATGCCTCCTCCTCCACTATTGCTGCTGTTTTTTCTCAGGAGTTTGATGGGGTCAGGCAGCCCATCGCTTTTGCTTCGAGGACGTTGTCTCACCAGGAAAAGAAAGCTTCTTTCATCTATGAGTTAGAGTGTCTGGCTGTTGTCTTTGGTACGGACAAGTTTCGGCGTTTCTTGGAACACGCTGAGTTCCTGCTGGACAATCAGGCACTGTCTTGGCTTCTTGCCCATCCCAGACAGCTTGGGAAAATTGGTCGCTGGGTGGTCAAAATTTCTGCTTTTAAGTTCGGAGTCCAACATCTTAGGGGTACCCAGAATGTCATCGCGGATGCTCTTTCCCGCATGTCTCACGAACCCAGTGATCCACCGACTGAGGCTGTTGCTCAGTGTGGGGCTGTTCTTCTGGATTTTCCTCTGGCTTTTGACGACCTACTGTCCCATCAGCAGAAAGATACTGAGCTGTCAGTCATCTTAGGTGAGCTTCAAGAGGGAGGTGCCCACCCTCCCTATTTTCTGTCCAAAGGGGTACTCTGTTGCCGTCCTCGACAGAGGGGTGAACCCCGTGTAGTGCTGCCTAGTCATCTAGTACCGATGATCTTTCAGTATTATCACTCTTCCCTTGTGGGCGGTCATCATAAGACCATCGCTAAGATTCGTAGGTATTTCATCTGGAAGGGCATGGACCGGGATGTTGCTGGCAGAGTGCGGGCTTGTCACCTTCGCCCTCTCAGCAAGCCTAGTCAGAATGCAAAGTTAGGGTTGTTATCTTCTGAGGTGGCCGAGCGTCCTTTTGAGAAGGTGTTCATCGACTACGTGGGTCCTTTTCCCCGTAGCAAGTCAGGTAGCTCCTACCTACTTGTTTGTGTGGATGCTTTCTCGAAGTTCATCTGGCTTTTCCCACTTCGGAGTGCTACGGCTAAGCTCACCATCCGTGCTCTCCAGTCCCAACTCTTCCAGCACTTTGGTGTGCCTTCTACTCTTGTGTCCGACAACGGTAGCCAGTTTACCTCACACGAGTTTCGTAGGTTCTGTTTTGGCAATGGTATCAGGCATGTGACTACCTCTCCTTATTACCCACAGCCTTCTCATGCAGAGCGGTTCAACCGCAATCTTCGGTCTGCCCTTATTACTTTCCATGCTGAGAAGCAGAACACCTGGGATGAGAGTCTCTCTCTTGGCTCCAGCTTGCTTTCAATTCTTCCAAGCATGAGAGTCACAATGCCACTCCCTTCGAAATTCTACATGGCTACCCTCCTAACAACCCTTTGTCCAACTTGTGGAGGCTAGAGGATCTTCTACCTACGCCAGGTGCCACTGACGTAGTGTCCACGTGGTGGGCTGCTCGGCGCAACCTGCTACGTGCTAGAGAGAGAGTAAGGAGGAGGTATGATAAGGGTCGTACTCCTAACCCTTTTCAGGTTGGAGATCTGGTTCTTTGTCAGGCTCACCCGGTCAGTTCGGCCGCGGAACGAAGAGCTGCAAAGTTGTGCTATCGGTGGTCTGGTCCCTACCGCATCGACAGGTTTTTTTCACCGGTGACTGCTCTGCTGGTTGACCCCCAGTCAGGCAGGGTGTTCAGGAAAGCCCATGTGTCCCAGCTTAAGGCTTTCCGGAGAACGGTTGATCCAGGATTTAGTGTTCCTGGGGGTTTCTTGGGGCAAAGAGATTGGTCACCTCTGCGCTCCAGGTGGCTGTTCTGAGAGAGTCTCTTTCTCTCTTTTCTTGTCGGGCCCGACCGTCAGGGTAGTTCACTCCCTGTTCGAGGGGTTTCCCCTCTTAGATTCTCTTTGGCGTCCTTGGAGCACCACTCTTCGGAGGTTTCTTCTTCTTCTTCTTCTGTTTGGTTCCCTGAGGTACCAAGTTTTCTCCCCTGCCTGGGTGTGTTGAGGTTTTGCAGAGGGAGGTTGTACCGGGTCGTTTTGACCGGATTATTTCGTTTTTTTTCGTCGTGGTCTGCCAGGCTGCCTGAGACCACTTGTGCCCGGCGATTCGCTTACTTTGGTGGCCGTTGGCTCGGACTCGGTCGTTCCGTGTTCCAGCCTTTGTCTGTCAGGTTGGCCATCATTTGATTTTCTATGCCTAGAGGCTTCTAGACATGCACGGCTAGAGACTCCAAAACTCCAGGGTCTTTGAGCAGGACGTTTTACACCCTCAGCCTGCTGTCCGGGGATGGTCGACCATCTTCACTGCTAGCCTGGCCTGAGGACCGTGTTGGAGCCTAGTCACCCGCTACCCTCTCTACATCTTTGGGTTAGAAGTCTTCTATCCTCAGGTCAGTGCGTTCCATTTTGTTTCCCGGCGGCTGAGCTGGGGGTTTTGATGATGTTATTAAAAAGAAAAAAAGTGACCTATAAAGAGAAAGAAAAAAAGGGTGCCGAACTATTTATTGAGGCCTAGGCCTAAAGAACAGTGAATTATGAAACAGCCATGGGGACATTGCTAGATCTATATAGATATATTTAAAATTTAAGAAAAGAAACAAGGATAAAACTTATGTTAATATTTATTGTTATTTATCTTTATTAGTTTTATTTGTTGTTATATTTTTTAGATTTTATAGTTGTTAGGTCCCTATGGTTAAGTTATGTTATTTATTTATATGTTTAGGCCTAGTGATTGTTATTTATATTTTTTTGGTTAATTGTATTCTGGATGTCTTAAAGTGACTTTTTACTAGAACGGTACCAGGTTATATTTTTTTTAAATTGTTTAATTTTTATACGTTCACCAAAAGGGGATTATGGTTCTTTACTTAACTTCTTATTCGGAGCTGCCCAGGGATTCAGGCTTACTCCCTGGCCTCGATGGAATTATGGGATGTGGGCTAAATTGCCGGGGGTATTTGGGGTTATCAAAATTTGTTTCTAAATGTTCACTTTTAAATTGTTAATAAATTGTCTTACGTTTTGGGTGTCTCAGGCTAAGCTGCAGATAGGCCATGTAGTTGTTAATTGTTAATTTTGGTATTTGTAGAGTTTGTTGTTTTTGTAGCTTTTGTATTATCTTGTGAATTTTAGTGTTTCTTGGTAGTTATTTAAGTGCGAATGGATATTGTGGCCTTCTGCCAGCCCGTTTTGCAGTTTGCTTTTTAACTGGAAATAAATTAATTTTGCTCAGCTGCCGAGTTTTATTTTGACCCTCCAACTGCCACCCGTGATCCCATCGTCGCTTGACTTGTTTTGAGCCTTCCCCCAGTTGGCACGCTTTCCAGCTTTGGTGGGGGGATGGGTCTCACTTTATACAATTAATTAGCACAAGAAGCAACAATTTACAAAATCAAATAAATAATCAACTGTCCAAATATAATGAACCGAAATAATTCATTGATATACTCGTACAACAAAATTTTAGTGACATAATAATCTTTATTTTTATTATACATTTCTATACCCCCTCCAAATATTTGCCCAGTAATGGTTGGTTATTGTTCTTGTTATAATATATGTAACAGTCATCAATATCTTGTTTATGTTTTTGCTTTTCAATGTTGTTCACTATCATTAGGCTTATTATTGTCATTATATTTTTTTATGATTATTATGTTTGCGTCAAATTAAAAGGATTTTTTTTTTATTTTATATATTATAGAATATAAGCAGTAGACTGGCATCTGACGGAACTTCTTACGGACAGGTCCTACGTGACCCATGAGGGATTTTTCCCATAAATGTTTATATATTTGTACTCTTGTCAGCTATATGTAAATTTTGAATGAATTCATTTAGTACCAATAGGGATGTTATAGGTATGACTAAAATTAACATATATGTAATTTTAAATTATATATTAGGGGGGAATATTTAAACAATTTAGTTTTACGTGTCATATGGAAAAGGAAACACTCGCCATTGAAATATATAAAATCTACTGATTGACTTTTCAATAAAAAATGGGAATGGTAAGCAGGCTAATAGTAGAATGCTAGAGACTGAGATATCAAAAATTTTTGGGATATAAAGATGGAGCACAATCTGTTAAACCTACCAATGTGAGATGTTGTTTTGTATTTTTATCTCAAAGGAATTCACAATCAATTATTTGTTAAAATCAAAAGCTTCAATTTCTTTACTCTATACTAAACTATTTTTACAGCGATTATGCTGGGCTATACTTATTGTTAACTTTTACTACCAAAGGGAATGTATACATAACCATTGGAGTCGTCACTACCCAGCTCCAACAATTATATGTTGCCAATCCTTACACCAAATATTTAAAAGGCATAACATCCACATTAAAACGATACCACATTGTAAGTAATCAATCTGTATAACAATGATATCAACCATTTTGTACCTTACCCCAACAATAGAAAATGCTATCACATAACTACGTTACGAGATATTTCATATCCGTAATTCAACGATTACAAACGTTTTAATTATAAAATTCCTCGAAAAAACCCCAATTGAACGATGTCAAGCCTATCCCACCATCATTTATTGATATCATATGCTTTCACATTAGGTAATCAACGATACGAAATATTTTACATTCATAATCTAACAATAAAAACGTCGTTACCATTGAATCCGTGGAAAACATCCCTATACAAGTGTTTTCCAATATATTAGTCTTCAATCCATTCATACAGATATTTACAAATAATTTAATCAACGATACAAAATATTCTACATCCATAGTTCAACCATAAAAAATTTTTTGTTTTAACTTTTGTAAACTCTTACAATTTAAAAATGGGTGATCATACAAACTTCCAAAACAGTTTAAAAATACCAGATTGAAAAATAAAGTAAGATTATAAATCGGTAAGTGTGATAAAAAAATCATGGGATTATATCAGATGATAATTCAAAAAACATGAATGCGCGGTAGCACACGAGGACCGGTCAGGCCACCGAATGCGGTTTTGCCACTTCATGAAGCTTAACTTCCACCCCTTATTAGTGAACTTATTAGCTATGCATGAAAGATAGATATGTTAAAGGTAAAGGCTGATGAATCGCTCTCAGTTACTAGACATGTGATTAGTATATCCTGAAAATCACCAATATAATGGGTGGCTTTCATTCACGTGCCATTCAGCTTGTTATATGTGACATTTACATAATTTTAAATACTGTAAATAAGTTTTAATTTGACATTCTTTTTAGAGCTTTAACATTTTTTATCCTGACGTTGTATGAGGTCAGAAAAGGTGATTGAAAATGGTTGAAAATTAGTTATAAAACATGATTTATTAACTGTTCAATACTTCCAAGTAATAAACCGTTCGGCGACGACCCAATTCTTAGTTTACACTGGTTTTGAGGTGCTGGGACGGGTGGATTACTTACACATGATAGCACATCGATGTATGTTAAATTATCATGTGATATAATATCGCATGATTATTTATCACACTTATCGTTTTATAATCTTACTTAGTGTTTCAATCTGATATTTTTTAACTGTTTTGGAAGTTTGTATGATCAGCCATTTTAAAGATTGCAAGGGTTTACAGTTATTACTACAACACATTTTTTAAAGAGTAAACATTTTAGAATTTGGACAGACTACAAAAACTAACCTTCTTCGCATGTGGTTCAAATTTAACTAAATTATCTTTATTAGCTTTTATTTTAGAAATGTTTTAAGTTGATCTTTATTCCAAAAGTGCTAAAATTTCGTGTTTTTTTCTTATTCGGCCAGCTATGCACATTTCTTTAAAGTCTTTTAAAAAAAATGGTAGTTATATTATATTGCTTAGAAAGTAATGATCTAAATTGTGGTGTAAAACACAAAGAAATTGGATGAGTACATATTTTTTGGAGGGGTTCAAACTTGAGTACATTGCTTTTTTAATCCGACAGTACATAAACGGTGTTAAACATGTCACATCCTGTATGCAGAATAAATTCCATAATACAGGGCCTAGAAGGAGTTTTAAGAGAAATCGGCGATAAAGTAAATCATAAATATTCTCAGGCTAGTAATAGATACATTAAAAGTGAATATTTGGTCAATTATTAAGACTTGGTCCGAACTGTGCTATTTATACTAAGGCCTTTTACATTTCTCTCAAAACTATAACACACCGTATGCATACTTGAAATTTTGATCTCCTTGTTAACTATTTAATCCAAATGTTTGAACAAAACTGTCATTTAATTTTAATGTAAAAATTTTACATAATAGGGTCATGAAAGCTAAAAGTGACACTCTCATGGCAACTTCACTTCCTTAGTTCCTGGTTGTGTGTAATACATATCCTCCTGAGGTAAAACGGCAAGTGACTCGAGGCCCTTCTTTGGAATCGATAACTTCTAGATTCTTCTCCAAGTTCATCATCACCAGTTCCAGAATCTTCTGGGCTTCCACCTCTTGTCATATAGAGCCACTCTTCGGCCGACCTGACAATCAGTGACAGGTAGTCAAGAGTCAGTGTATGAAGAGTTAGTGACAGTCAGTGAGTGACAGACTCAGTTCCAGTGGATGTGAAAGTGACAGTCTAGTAACAGTGCAGTGACCGAGCCGTGTCAGACACTAGGTGGACTCTGTGACAAGTAACATAATTTTTTGTAAATATTTGTGAATAATGTTGCTGTTTAAGTAGTCATTTATATCTGTAAATATTTTATAATGCGTAATCAAGCGATTTAGAAATTATAAATAAAAGTAACAACTAGTAACCAGAAGTGGAATCGCCTTATTTATTTAAGACCATGTCGGACCGTAACAATACAGTTATTCTCAATCCTAACAATGTATTAAATATATTTAAACTCTCAAATAATATTATTGTTTTAATTCTTACTGTAAACGTATTTCAGAAAGAGTAACGTTAGTTTTATAGTTCTTTTAGATTACTTTTAAAAGTAAATGAATACTTAGTGCTTATATATTCGTTAATATGAAACAAATTATGGCCAGTAAAATATCATGACAGAAAACCGTTATCGTCTCATTTTATTTAATGAGAAATAATTACTTTTCGTTTGTGTACGTTTCAAGAGGGTTTTTAGATGAGAAACTATTTATTGAAAATTGGTATTACTGTCCTTAACTGATTATTAGATAAGATTACGTCAACAAAGCTAATTTGGTTAATTTAATGCAATTATCTGATGTTGTGTTTAATCCTGGACATCTAATCCTTAACACAAACATTTAACAAATCTTCTCTTCATTGAAGTTTCATCTGTCAAAGGAAATATATCATATGGTAATTTTGCATCGTTGTTTTTCATCTCATAATTTATTTGCATTACATAGTGACAGTAAATGGTGGATAAAATACAGATGTGAATTATTTGGATTCTTACCTGGTTTTAGTTAATTATCCATCCGATAATCACCACTATTATATGTTAATAAATGTTAGTATTTATCACCACAATTGTAAGTTAATAATTGTTAGTATTTACCTTAATTTTAACAAAATAATCAATGCGTGTTTATGTTATATAAGACAGTACTCTTTATTAAGACATGTTTGATGATTCTTTGAATAAAAGAACATATAGAAGAATTTGTTTAATTACATTTTTTTTAAATTAATAATAATGTAATAAATATAAAAATAAATAAACATCAAAATAATAACTAAAAAAGCATAAATAACATACATGTGCTTACAACTTTTTTATAATTCATGTTTTTTATTAGTTGTTTATCATAAGCCAAAATTGTAGTTTTCTTATTTTATTCTATTTCCATTAAGACTTTAGTATCATTTTCCTTTCTTTAGTATTATAATGAATCATTACCCTAAAGTTTTAAAATTCTAACTCATCTGGAGGTCCCAAAGCTGTTGTAAGTAAATCTATTTAATTGTTGAAATATTGTTTTATTTTCAATTATGCAAAATTTTTATATACTTACTCAAACTAGTACACAAAGAAAAATCTTTAAAAATCATGTTACGTCAATTATATTTTATATGTTGCTATTTTTTATTCGTTATGGATATATGGCTTTAATAGTATGTATAACGCCTGAATTCACATGTCTACTTTATTTATAATTACTTCTAGAATGTTGTACACTGTTTAATCGTTTATACAGTTTATTAATTTTCATTTTCAAATTGAAGTTTCATGAAAAGTTTTGTTCAATCACATTATCATATTAGTGATATCCTCACTGAAAAATGACTTTCTTGTTACATTGGTTCATTAGTATTGAAAATGTTCTCTTTACAATAGTTTAACTTGTTAAAACATGAATAAAATGTAATAAGACCAATAAAGGTATACAGTTATGTGCATAGTTTATTTAGAACTACTACTACTACTACAATGTTTTACACTGTTTATTTATTTATTTATAAGACGCCGATCGTCAAGATATGGGCAATTTTGGATTTCGAATGAGTGTGATGAGTGTAGGTGATCGAATGTAGTCATTGTTACAAACTAAGGCTGACTATTCCTTAGAAAGTGTCATTAATTGATAGCCCAATGACAAATGAACAGCCGGTGGTTATCAGCTGATACTTCTCAAAACGTGTTACGACTCTGATTGGGATCAAACTGAGAACCTTTAGCACATGAAGCTGGGATTGAACCAACTACGCTACCGACCAATTTTGTAAAAGTCCTAATGGATATATATTATAGTGCCTGTTTTAGTGGAGTGAACATTCTTGTCACTATTTAATCCAGGAAATATAATCTAGGATATCTATTACATTGTAACACACACTGCTGTTTACCATGGCTTTTAGAAACTGCATCATGCTATCACGTGTTTGAAACTAAAATATTAAACCTTTCGCTCATTTAATTCATTCAACATTCCTATACTACCATTGCCACCAATTGGCTCGGCTGGTGGTGGTTAAGGAATAGCAACTTATCATTGTCAGCTACTTGCTACAGGACTGTATAAACACGTAGTAATTTACTAAATCCACCATAAAAATCAAGTTTTTATATTTAAAACTATCCACTAAGGGGCTATACTGTTTGATGGATTATTTTTATTAGATTTAGACCCCTTTTTAATATGATGTTAATGTGGAGGCTACTAAGTTCCATTCCTCTGTTTAATATACTCTTTCCTTGTGCAATGTGCCTCTCTCACCGGAAAATTGCCGTTTCATATTGATATTGGGAAAATGTAAAAACAGTGTAATGCATATGTCTACGAAGTCAAGCTGCCTTAATAGCCTAACACTTGAAGACGAGACACAACAATGTATTCGGAACTGTAAGGTATTTGACACCCTGTTTTGGTCATCTAATAGGTGCTATATCAAATATTCCCTCGCTATAAAGAGTTTGACATTGCCACATAGCAATGCTGAGGCTTAGTGGCCGTCACCAGATATTGAAGCCTTGCCCTCCTAAACATAAATAATAATAATAATTCTGGGGTTAATACAAGTTTTAACAATACTGAATACTTTATATTTACCATTCATTTATGGTTATACATATACACTATTTTAATCAGATTCAACTATTATAATAATGTTGACAAGTAATTGACATCTTCTTTCATAGCTTTAACATTGTTTCAAAAATCTTTATGTACCACAAAATAGTAAACAGCCCACAGCTAATTCAGAAATGTAACAGAAATAGTATGGTCAATTTTACTAACGTTAAATTTACTTTTTTATATTTTAATAGAACAGAAAGCTATAAAAAACTACCGATAAAGATATTTTCTGCTAAAAAATTTATTTATTAATGAAGCAATTGCAACTATCTGGCACGGAGTATTGTAAGATCTTTGGAAGTGGATAGAAAATGTAAAAATTAAGGTTATGTCTGGTATTGCAAACAATTTATGTTCAATTATAACATAAAAAGAGAACCAAAACAAAGTTAGTGGAAAATGAATGATAATCACTAAGATATTTTAAATTATTAATATATAATAACATAGTGTTTATGGACAATAGTACATAATATATAATAACATAGTTTTTACGGATTAAATACATTTGAAAGTTTTTTTCTAATTTAAGAAAAGGTATTTTAAAGGTAAATTCTATTACACCTAGCTAAATTTAAACTAATTATTGATAAACTGAAAAAGTTTGTGAAACATTTCAGATCTAAACATAGTCCAACGTGAATGAGTAAGAGATTGTGTGGTTCTTTTCATATTGATGATAATAGATAACGCAACAAGTAAAAACAACATTGACTGAATAAAGAAACACTGAAATGAACAATAGTTAATGGTGAGATTGTGAGAGTTACTAAGCACACCATGTATAGAAGTTGTATTGATAATCATATTTTTTACATACTATTTAGTCAATATAAATATAATATTTAATACTAAGGTGGAGAATTATCAATGTTGTGTTAATAATTGTAATCCCCAACAATATCCAAAACTTTAAAGGTTTGTTTACATCTGGAGTTGGAATATTAAACTCTACCGTTGGGGAATATATTGTTTTCATATGTCTGTAAACTAGTCAACCAAATATTACTGGCTTTCCTTTCTGACCTTTTTCTCTGTTTGTTTTAATACAGTATATTGGTTTATATTGCTGTTTTGTTAGATTTTAGATCATGTACTCATTTTTAAGTTAATAGAATAATTCCATTCCAACATCATGGCTGTACATTAATTTTAAATTCCTTTAATAACCTCAGAATATGAAATACTCACTTTTATAAAATAGTGTTTTCGTCGTGTGTAAATTATTTTACTTCGAGTGTTTTCTCCCCTCTGGATTTCAATCATGTTTATCATAATATTCCAGGTTATATTGGCTTTAATACAAAATTATAATTCGTATTTGGCCATTGATAGCAAAGTATGCACTATTACCGTGGTAATAGTAAAATACGATAATACATCCACCAATAATCAAATAAACCTCAAAGAGGTCCTACACAACCATGTTTAAAATGCAGATCAGATTACTGATGGGTCTGGTACTTTTATCACTTGAAGCAATATAATAATAAACCTCTGAATAATAGAAGAATTTCAATTAAACTTTTAATTTAAGAGTTTAATCAAAATAGAAAGTCGGTGAGATGAACAGTGAGAGTCGTTGCCCTCATTCTTTGGTGTTACAAGTATTATTGAGCATTATTGAACTTGGTTGTATGTAATTTTTATTTCGTATTTTAAGAGCAGCATTTTTATTTGTTTTAGTTCACAAAGCTTTCTGATAACAATGTAGTTTAATTTTAAACAAAACCATGTTGTAAAGTTTATATACGATACTTGAACATGTTTTATGAAACGTCCCGCGAAATAAAAACTAATTGATTAATATGTCAATTTCAAAATAATAAAAGCGTCAACTCGAATAAATACAATGTTAGAATCTAATTACAATCATTGAGCAAATTTCCTTTTCTTGTTTTAATTATTCACTTTTCCTCATTTTGTAAACACGAGAATTAAACTTTTGAGTTATTTTTGATTAGTATTACTTGAACAAACAAAATTGTAAATGAGGTTTTGTTATTGACTAATTTTACTCTCAATCTCCTTTTCTTTTAGGGAGGATTACAGTGCGTAAGATGCCTTCTTATGACATCCAAAAACCCTAGTGTATACATGTCATAATTCTAATGCTCTATTATTTCGACAAATATATTCCTTAGGAATCTGTTGGTAGTGCCCACCAAGCTGCACGTCGAGCTGACAACTTCCACTATGGCCAAAGTGTTAACTCGTACGTTGATCAGTGAGAACTTAAAGTTTTAGTAGTTCTCTGAACGCAGCATCAAATGTTCTAGTATTATTTGAATACAAATTGTGTGGTAGCCCTCTTCTTCCAGTAAATTGCCTGAAAACCATTAAGAGTTTCATTGTGGTCATGTCTAAAGCTAGTTCGAGATGAGGTGTCTTAGTGGTAGCACATGTGAAGAGCACAATATAATATTTTCATACCACATTTAAACTTTAACACATAGAGGTTTAACACATATTCCAGTGACTGCAAATGACTTAGTAAATTGAACACAATCTGCTGGCAGTGAGGGCTCAATCCCCTCACCTACCTAAACTCTAGCAATTTTACATGGTAGACAGGTGTGTATGACTTTCTTAGTAGCTTGGTGTGCTTTGGCGATCCAGAATTCTTCTCGTAGTGTGAAGAGGAGAAATCTCAATCCAAAATTTATGTAGCTGAATGTGCATTTGCAGGATTAGCTGCTTTGTGAAATTATGAGTATCGCTTAATAATATGGAGTGCTTCTTCTGTACCACCTCTTATTGGGTCAGCATATTGAAGGCTATCTCCAAGTCGAATGAGGCCGTCCTATAAGAAAGGGTTGTAACAAGCAGTCATAGCACTTTTGGGTATGTCTTTTCCTTCATACAGCATATTATACTCTTCAGGATAACTTTGCCGTTGAGATATTCGTATCCAATGTAAGTGTGTAACTTGTATTTTCTGTGCGTTGTAACTACCGTGTCAGGTATTGTTGATAAAACGTGTAATCCAAACCATAATGTGTATTATTTTCCATTATCTGCTCAATCTTTAGGCATCGATTGGAGGCTCTCAGGTAAAAATAGAAAGGGTTTGCTGTAGCACTTTCCTCTTCTCCACAAGCGATATGTGAGGCATTGTGTTCTCAAGCGACAATTGGCTAGCCATGTTGGACCATGCCACCAAAAGGTTGATAATTTTATTTCCTTTGCTAAAATACCTCGTGAAAGAAAATCTGATAGGTTATCCTGTCTGGGACAGTATAGGAATTGTGCAGAGCTCAGAATGCCTTATATCTCCGTTGATAGATTTGAGATGAATGTTTTAAATCAATTTTCATCAAATTTAATCTAGCTTAGAATAACAATAGAATCACTCCACAGAGTAGGCTTCGTAATATCAATTTCTGTTCTTTGGCAAAAATATTTTAGAAGACGAGATCTTACTAAGATGGCCAGCACTTCCTGACGTGGCAATGTCATCTTTTTAAAAATAGAAAGTATATTTTTACTGCATATCATATTTACATATGAAGTAGTTACATCAGTAGATATTATAATGTACAGTACCACTCATTGTATGCCCTCTTTAACAAACGTGGACATGTGACGAATCAGGCTTACACTCATGTAACAAACAGATTGTAATTATAGTATACTAATAACATATAGTAGCGAAGTGAGGCCGTTTTACTTGTAACCAAGCGATGCTAGCGAACCTAGCAGCGAGGTAGCTAATAACTTGCGTAGTAATCAGCTGTTCTTGCAAACGTGATTGTTGTTTGTATCAAACGTGGTTTTATAAGAATTAATTAATATAAGTCTGCGACACAACCACTACAAGCGTGGTACATTTGTCACCAGAGTAAGCTTTGCTTCTGTGTGTATTCTACTGTGATGTAACTATTCCCAACCTGTTCGGCCAGATAATCATCAACTAACAAGCAAGAGGGCAAACGTATCTTACTTAAAACGTATTTTCTTTCAAGCTCTTCGTTTCAGTTTATTTTACTTTGTTCAAAATTATTAAATATAGTAACTATAAATGGAATATATGCCTATACATATACCAGTTATATGGTATATTCTAATACAATGGTTATTTTATTTGTTATTTTTGTACAACGGAACACAGACAAACGTTATCTACTGTTTATTGAAAAGTTAGTAGCAACTAGAGGTATATGTACACTTTTCTGTATTAATAGTTTCATTTTATATATATTTTTTCATGTGTTAAATAATGCATCAAATAATTTGAATAAGTAGTTTTATTGATTTCAGAGTTGCTTAACCCATACAAATGTATGCAGCTTAAAAACTTTTACTTTCTTGATTAGTTGAAAGGGTTTGTTTTACGAACTGAAAATACTATCTACTGGAATATCATACAATATATATCATGGCGTAATGCATATTGATTTCACAAGTCCGTCCAATGCATCCGACAGCCATTTATGAGCCATAACCTCCTGGGTTTATGGCAAATTGAATCCGAACAGGTCTTAGTAATAAACCGGTATTAATTGCGAGATTTATATTGGGTGCCATGATGTCATAAACCATGTTGAACCAATGGAAAATACTCATAAGGGCTGTACCAATTAAACTATTGACTTAAGTAACATTAGGACATATATTACCATTTGCATTACTAATTTACTGGGATATATAGGATAAATTTGTTTTTGCTTTATATTTTGAATTTATAATATTTACTTATTGTTGATAGCATTACTGTGATAAAATGGTTAGACTGTTTAATGCAGTAAGGTTTGTTGCATTGTTATTAGTGTATATATCAAACAGTTTGGATTATTGTTTGCTAGTAATGTAACCGATTCTTCAATATTTAATCACGTTCAACATTTATGAAATACAATTATTTGAATTAAGCTTAGAACCCATAAAGGTCTGATTACTATGTTTTTTTATAGTATATTTATAACAAGGTTATGACATGAGTTATGTGATTGGCAAGGTGTAAAACTTAACTCCTTACAACCTACATTTCCGAACGGTAGGTTGGATAAATAGTGATATTTAATGGTAATCAAAACACAAAAAAAGATATTATTTGTTGCTCAAGAAGAAGGCTTATAACTTAATATTTGTTCATTAGTCGTATAACTTTCTTGTGAATTCGGTAAATTGATAATATCTATGTTAATATGATATGACTATAACCTTATAACTTTATAAAAACAAGTATAAGATTATATAAAGATCTTAAAAACAATTAAAAATCTTATATTCCTCTGTAATACTGTATAAACAAACAAGTAAAAAGTATGTTCCTTTTAAAACTAAGTGTACAACAAGTATAAAGAATTGCAGTTGCTACGATACTGTATTTTATATGATCCTGAGAAATACAAAATTCATCAGTATATTGTTGAAAACGTACCTAAACCTTCTATAAAAATATTTATGCATTTTCATAAATGTTGTTACATGTATTTTTTAATGTGGTTAGTCACCAAACGAATAATTAGGAACAGTTGTTAGTTTTGTACTCTTGTCTCCATAATCTTCTTTAAAATTCCTGCTTCAAGCATTGATTTTGTATTTTTTTACAAGAATAAGTCAATCAATTGACCTACAAAACAATTTTAAAACAACCAATGTGGAGATTATCAAAGCAAACTTTTGTAGCCTTCAAGAGAATTAAAATTTATAAATAGTAAGAATAATCTTGAAACTAGTTTCAATGACTAGATATATGGATGTAAAACTAAAACTATAACATAACTAAAAGGCAATATTAGTACAACTATACTTCAAAGTAATTGTTACTATTCAGTTATAATATTATCGTTATAAGGATTAATAATGATACAAAAACAATGTTTATAAATTAATATTAATGCTATAAACTACATGCATGTTATTTGTTACTTATAATTACGATATGTGACGTGTAATATGTGACTGATGGTAAATGTCCAGCTGTAGGACCTCTAATAGTGATAAATAACTATAAGTTTATGGCAGATTAAATCCAAATAGCTCTTAGCTATAAACTCTGAGTTAACCGCATTATTGGATACAATAAAAGAACAATACACGTTTTAACATGTAATAACGTTCCAGCACTTTGTGGCACTTTATTGAATACAATGTCGTGTTGTAAGTGAACAGTTTCAATCATTTTTGTTTTTTACAAAACACATAGTATTAAGTAAACCGTGGTGTGGAGACATTGTTCAACAGAGTATGTTATACAAATTTAATTTCAAAATGTCATATTTGAATTTAGTTTAACTTATTTCCATACAAAATATTGATACAGTTGCTTTATGAAAGAAAATTTCCATACTTCTCCTGGGAGATTCTATTATAAAAAATTCAACAATATTGTAAATATTGTATAAACAATAGGGTTCAATATAAATCAATTATCTAAACGATTATGCATACATAACTGTAGATGGACTAGAAACATTTAAAGCCTATTATTGTTTTCAATTGAACAGTTCGGAAAAGAAACAAATCGGTAACATTTGCTATGGCAAAATACTGTTTTGATATAAATATATATATATATATATATATATATATATATATATATATATATATATATATATATATATATATGTATGTATTCATAAACGATATATAATTAACCATAAATTGTTGATATGATACAATGTAGTTACTACATTCCTGTGTACGTACTTGTAAATCATTTATTTCTAAGTTGAAGTAAATGAAGACTATACAAGTTTTTTTTATACGATTACCAAGTAAAAGACTTATCGAATCATTAGTTACCATGTAACTAACTACTATGTACATTTATTTCCGTTATTATAAAACTTTACTAGTCATTAAAATATGTATTGAGTGTAAGAAAACGTAAATTGTCTTGTTATATTCACTATGAGACATAATAAAACACTGTTCACACTTTTGTTTTATTATGCCATAAGGTATAATAAAACACTATTGTTATGCCATAAGGCATAATAAAACACTATTGTTATGCCATAAGGCACTGCAGCTGTTTGGTACTACACCGCCTTCCTCGAGACACCATTAAGTCCATAGAGTAAAATATTTACAATTGAAGTTCCTCTTCATGGTTTATGTATAAGAGAAGGTTCTGAAACTGAATTAAGGACTCCAGTTTACTTCTAGGGTGATGTTTCAGATGAGATGTTTGTGTTAAGTTCACTTATCTTGATAATAGAAGTTTTATTATATTAAATAAAGTATAGTGTACATGAATGCACACAATGAGAAAGTATTATGGTAAAGGTTTATCGAAGTAACTAGGAAGCTGAGATATATGATTGTTTTGTGAGTAGGATACAAATAAGTGTTGATTGAATCAGTTTATTGTTTTACTAATGTAAATTGAAAAGAAAATATGTATACAACTAATTATTAAACAATCTTATTAAAATAGTGACGTGTTATAAAAGGTTAATTTATTTGTAAAGAACGCTTAAGTATGATAATTACTATTTATGAGTCACAAAAAAACTAAAAGCTTTTTAAGTAACGACCACGTCAAGGTGTATAATATTTACATCACAGAAAGTTCTCATGTTAATAAAGTTGTTTGGCGTCCTCAGTAGTATCTCTGAAACTCAGGGAGACTCTAAGAATCGCAGTCGTTACCAGAACCTTTAGTTTTTAGTGATGACACTAGGCCCCTAAGCCTACAAATGAATACACTGGAGTTGTTTTATGCATTATGTTTATCAACGATCTCTCATTTGCACTTCCTTTCATCTCCAACACCAGGTGCATTTTGTTTTAAACTAAAAGTGATTGGATATTCTTTTAGCTTTACCAAGTGTAACTGATGAATGTTTTATAGATGAATGGTTTATTTAAAACAAAAGGATCATACAATAAACCATATCAAGGGGACTATGTGTGAATTGGATTTATTATTTTAGTAATATAAAAGATAAATTTTAACGTTATAGATACGGTACTTTACAAATATGTAGACTTGTTTTTGTGAAAGATTTCAAAAGATTTATTCTAATAGGAACTACGAAGACTAATGAAAGCACCAAACTGACAGTAAATAGGGGTAATTAACTACTCTATTATTGGTCGGGAACTGGTTCATTTAGAGATCAAACAAGTGTAGGTTAAATTATCTGAGATGGGAAAATGACGGTGAACCACTATATTGACCTGAGAAATTTGTTTTTTAACGTAGTATAATCAATCGATCTGTTCAAAATAGAGTGATGGCATATCAACGAAATGATAATGAGATTAGATAACACTTATTTCTTAGATTATTACTTAGACTAAAATTCTCCAGAATTATTTAATAAATGCTATCATTATTTTTATTTAAATTGTAAATAAATAATGGTCATCACTTACTTATAATACAGATCTAGAAACTGAATCACATTATTTGTTTATATAATATTTAAGTCTTTGACTACAGGATTTTTAAAGTTTTACCACATAAATATTTTGGAATAATTTTGCAGCTAGTTAAAAATTAACAACAAGAAGATACAATCTTCATGGATAGGCTTCCACGGTCGTCACTATCACTAACAAATTGTAGGTCTTCGGGGTTCGACCGCGTCAATGGGCTATGTACAAACATTGCCGACGTTTCGGCCACATTAAAGTAGGCCATCCTCAGGGCGAGACGATCACAGTCAGTCGAATTCTGTGACTGTGATCGTCTCGCCCTGAAAATGGCCTATTGTAATGTGGCCGAAACGTCGGCAATGTTTGTACATAGCCCATTGACGCGGTCGAACCCCGAAGACCTAGAATTTGTTAAAGATACAATCTGCCTAACTATCTGGAATTCCATGGGGTGTTTCAGAGCATGCTAATACATATAAACTCTTGTCTTATATAAACTAGAAAGCTGTCTTTTTACTTCACGTGCCCAAAACGGTAAACATAAATGAGGCGGATATTTCTACCGCCATCGGAGAATTATAAGCCTTATACTTAGAACTAGGAAAACAAAATTCCTAATAATTTTGACTTTTTAATGTTTATGATCATTACATTATATGTCGCGTGTATTCGTTACTTTAGAGACACCCCTGCATGCCACACGTTCCAACTACATCACTTCTTCTATGATAATGTAACCTTGCTTGCGTGACTTTGTTATGTTTCTTCGTATTGCCCAATTATGTTGCTCTAAATTACTTCCTGCACCATCCTACTAACTTTTATCCCACATGTGTGATAGTGTAAAGTCATGTTTCAAAATGTATTTAAATAAAATATTATGCACATATATATTTTAAAATGTTGTTATAATTATTAAGTAAATTGTAACCCACAGATAATAAGATAAAAGCATGAATAACTTATAAATGATGAACCATTGGTGATAAAAATATAAAAAAAAAATTGTACTTGTTTACAATTTTCTAATGCTTATCAGCAATATAGAATATTTGATTAATAATTCAAATAATAATTTAATTCTCTTAAATCCATGGAAAAATTTTCATAATTAACTACAAGATGATTAATAATTTGTGATTAATTAATGATTAAAGTGTTTATTGATAATTGATAATGTAAAATTCAGATTGTTCTTTTATTGATTTTTGATTGATAATTTGTATGATTTAATAATTTATTGATTTAATGATTGATGATTGATGTAAAGATTTGATGACTCATTAACTTAATGATTAATGATTTGATGATTGATAATTTATGTAAAAATTTGATAATTTATTAACTTTTGATTTATGATTCAATGGTTTTTTGATTGATAACTTATATGATTTAATGATTCATTGATTTTTGATTGATGATTGTAGATAAGTTGATGATTTATTGATTTTTGATTTTTGATTTATTGATTTTTGATTGATAATTTGTATGATTTAATGATTTATTGATTTGTGATTTATGACTTATTGATTTTTGATTGATAATTGTATATGAGTTGATGATTTATTGAGTTTTGATTGATGATTTATTGATTTTTGATTGATAATTTGTATGATTTAATGATTTGTTGATTTTTGATTGATGATTTGTATGATTTAATGATTTGTTGATTTTTGATTGATGATTTGTATAATTTAATGATTTATTGATTTTTTAGCATTTAAGAAGAAACTATGATTTGTCATTTACATAGTTTGTCAAATGTAATTTGGTATTGTATTATATACTAATTGATAGATTTAGCCCATTGTAGATATAGTTGATATTTTAAAGCTAAAATTTATCTGAATAAAACCGACAATTTGGCGAAACATGTTGAGATCTAGATTTTTTGACTCGCCCTAACCGCACATAGCAAAAAATCGGGGGGTACTGTAACAGGTCCACCAAATTGACGAGTAAATTAATTAAATAAAATAAATAATAAATTGTTTTATTGAGAAAAGGAATATATTTAATTAAAATAAATCGACGAACATCCAAATTATATTCAGAACCCAGTGTAAATTAATAACCAAGGAAGATAGAAAAGCGAGCAGAAGTATTTGTCCCAAGCAGACGTTCAGAAACATAAACAACATTCTTTTCATCGTCGCCAGGAAGGGTGGAGCATGTCTATTGTCACTCTGAATTCTCAGTAGGCGATTCCATTTAGTAAACAAGGAGGGGAGGCACCGGTTGACAACGCAATATACGAACCAAAATAATACGGTTAGTTAAGTAAATGATGAAAGAGCGCAACACATGACAGCTGGCGACCGCGTGGTGCAGACGAATTTTGGACTCTAGAACCCAAAACCACTGGTTGTAACGGATGGGAGAGCAGGAGAGGGGGACCCAAGCTCAACGGTTTAGAGGTATCCCTCGCCCCATTTGCCAAGAATAAGTAACTGAAGGAAGACGAACGGGATGTTCCCATCCGTGGAACATATGAAACCGCGTCTGTAGAATTCAAATTAACAAGTAAACTCGTTGAAAATATAAAGTAGTTTTGTTCTTTAAAGAAAAGTGTTTAATAAATACATAACGTTTGGGCAGTGTTAAACTATTTAATTAACGAGGGATCAGCAGGAAACAAGATATATGCTGACTTTCACCTATAACAAAATAGGACATTCAGATAAGTTCTAGCAATAAGTTTAAGCCTCAAATTATAGTTCACAAAAAATACTTTGTAAACAAAATTTATTAAATTCCAATTTTTATTGTCACATTATTTAATAAAGTAAAGTAAATTAAAAAAAAAAAGAATAATGTTAATAAAGTAACTTGTAAAACCAGTCTTGATTTATTTTATTATACAGCTCCACCAATTTACCCACTAAAACGACCTGAGATTTAAGAGTAATAATTTTAATTTAATAAATTTTTATTGAATTATAAAAACAAAAATTAATGAATGTAACCTCACAAAGGAGAAGAACGTTACAAACGTGATATTTATTTTCTCCCTTATTTATGAACCTCTGTGATAAGCTATTTAAAATCCTTTTTTAGTATATGTCTTGAGCATATAAACAATATTTATCAAGTTTTTTGGATTGGAGAGGGATATTTTTGGAAAATCTGTGGTTAGTCCTGCACAAGTATTTGGATTTTATATTTATATAAAATAATCTGTCAATCTATAAAAATATTAACTATCTTATATAATTAACAACCAGATTATACCAACTAACAATAATAGAAAACTTTAATCATATCCCTATTTTTTAAAACAACATTCTAATATACATTGCAGGATATAATTTTAACATCATCGCGTTTTGTAGATGAGTATTAATTTTAAAATAAAAAAAATAACTATAAATATAACATTTAAAATACAATACAATCAACTTTAATCTATGCAATGTATTTTTTGTAATGATTCTTTCGTTTTCATATTATTATATGTGAAGAACAATATATTTATACCAACCTATGTTTAAATTTACATAGCTAGTTTATAGAATGATTGCTTTGGGAGAGAGTCATTGGCCGAGAGGTCTAAGACGTCAGGACTTTATACGAGAGTTAAAGATAGCGCATTTTCAAATTATCCCCATTTCCGTTACTTTTTATTAAAAATATTCATATTTAACTGTAATCCCACTTACTCTATTTAATAAGTTCCCCATACAGATCAATAGTGTACGGTGAATGAGAAGAGTAAGGCTGAAGAGGATATCGGCATTTGCTTGGGGGAAAAATAAATAAATAGCTAGTCATGTTTGTCATCAATACATGGGAGATTTAGTTATAACGCGGTGTATCTCTGTGGTCACGGGTCTAGGATATGACCCTCCAAGATGTGATGACCTTCTCATAAACTATGGTTCAGTATGGGCAACTACCTGGAACTTTATAGACAAGAATTTTTCTTTCATGAAAATGAAGCCGGGACCAATACCTTATTTAATAGAAGAGTATATTAAAATGTATCAACATCAAACATAAATCAATACCATGTGTAAGATTTTTTTATTGGAACTTGGTCAAAATTCAAGTTTGCATGAAGCGATGTTATAAATCATTAATGTTAAATTTATTTTAAAATAAAAGATAAAATTAGGTAGAAAAATCTTTCTGTGTTGCCTGGAAGACACTACAACAGTAACTTTAGGAATGTACATGACAAAGTATAGCTAACTAATTATATTTTATACAAATCAATTTTTGTCAATAGATCTTAGTATTTAATTTTCCCTTAAATGGTAATATTTTTTATTTAACTTGGCAATTTAGATTGAATTGATTAGTATTTTTTTTTGTGACAAATAAGCAAAAATTTTAATATAAGAATTCAAGAAAACATATGACAATGATATTTTAAAAATATATAAGCGAATATTTAGTAGGCAATTATAGTGGACTATTTTAAAAACCAATATTATAGGGAGACTACAATTTATTTGTAAGGAAAACAAAACAGACTGAACTTATTTAATAATTAGTTTATTACTTAGCTTACAATATAATGTTTAAAATAAATTCATCTTTACAAAAAAGCCATTTTTATAAATGATTTTTAGTAAAGTTCTAATCAAGTATTACAAAAAGAAAGAAAAACACTCTTAGGAATGCAATTTGTACATTTATGTAAATTTATGTGTATGTGTACAAACTGCCCCATCATCAAAATTACATGATTACTACAAGTTGTTATAGTTATGTAAAAAAATCATGTGGTTTGATTATTAATAAACTTTGAAAAACATCACGTAAGAAAATAAATATCGAAAAGAAACTTCGTAGTTGAAGCAATCTAATAACTTATGTCAAAATGTTTGACTCATTGTCAGAATGACATAATATTTTTATTCATTGCTTACGTATTAAATTTACCTAGCAAATACAGTCTCAGAAGAAAAGAGCAAACATATGATGCACATTATAAAACTATGTATCTACCAGTATAACTTTTTTTATGTAAACAATTTAAAAAATTCTTTTCTTTATATATAAAATTAACCAAACCTTTCCAATGATAGAAATGAATTATAATAAAGCCATATCAAGTTACTTATTGAATATTTTTGTTAAATTAACTGGCATTAAATCTATAATATATTATAATATACTAAATATATAATATAATAATATAACGCAAAATTGTAGTGGTAACTTCAACAATCAAAAAATGTATTTACAGACGGATGTCTTAGATAGTTATAATTAACAATAGACCTGTAACAATGTTTAACTTATTCAAAGAGAACTATTGATTTATTTTAAGCTGTCAAATCCATAAAAACTTGTTTGTGTCAATCATGTTGAATTACTAAGTAGATTTCTTTAACATTATGGTGATATATGATCATAACTTTAAACAAATGCACTTTTAATTTTGATTAAAATATAAATTTGATTAATTTGAATTACCAATAGTTTCTTTAAAATGCAAGACTTGATATATGAATTTGAAGGAGTTTTCATTAATTCACTCCCAACAATTCAAATCATATTTATTTGTAATTGAAGGCTTTATTCATTTATTATCACTTATTATTTTATAATGATGCCGATATTTAATATATGGGTAATTATGAGGGTCGAATGTGTGTGATCAGTGTAGATGAAAGAGTGTAGTTATTGTTGCCTAGGGCCGACCGTTCTGTATAAAGAACGATTGTTTAACTTTATATTGTTTAACATTTCAATATTTACAACTGCTTTCATAGATATACTTGAAATGTTTAACATGCAATACCAATATATGTTAAGAACTGAAACATAAGGTACGATAAATTATTTGTTAAAATAATAAAAGTATATTTATTTACTTACAGATGATCTTTTCCACAAAATATATTTTCGTATTTTAATAAAAAGAAAATATTAAGGTAACATAATAAACGTATACTAATAATAATTGATAATAATGAATTATTTACTTTAATTCCATAGGCTATAAAATCATTTTTCAAATTATAATAAATGTTATTACTAAAATAAACATTATATCAGTTTTACATCCGTGATTGGGAATTCACTTTAAAAATATATAAAATATTCGAAACAGGAACATTGCTTTATCCATTTACTAACGTTGTGCACTTAAAGATAACGAAAAGATGTTTTCTAAGTAATTCCAAGCACTTATCTCAGTTTGCCTCTTTAAGGATGACTGCAAATGTTTACATTCTAAAGCACTTAACCCTGCAGAGTAGCAGTTTTCAGGAGGACTTTAATTAGCAGGAAATGTCATGAATAGTATAGCTCTCATTTCTTGATATTAAAAAAGTCTGTTTTATTTGTTATATCAAGAAAATTATAATATAGTTTCAAGATCCGTTACTCATTCATTCTATAAGAGCAAAATATTTAATTTAGGGAAAGTTCATATACGTAATTTTATTTAATGTGTAAACGATAAACATTTCTAAATGAATTTCAAAATGTAACCACTGTTTTTGTTGGCCAAGTGTTAGCGTATGTTAAACTGTAAAAAATGTTGAAAACTAAAATCCGTACAAAATAAAGAATCATAATCATGAGTCTTTTGAATAGCACTTAATTGTTGCGTGTAAGTCTTACAAACAATTAACAACTAAAATGAACTTACTAAATGTTTTCACAATTAAATTCTTCACATTATAAAATGTACCCAGCCACCAAGAATCCTGGATTTCAATTCCATGAATGTAGATTACCGTAAGTAAGGTTAAGCAATCTTAACTTGCTTAAACCTCTTTTTGAGAAGCGCTATGTTACTGACATTATTTATTGTAAAACTAGCAAACATGTAAGCAATAGCATTATACAGGGGACATTTGATTATTGTTTAGAAGTTTTTAATTGATACTTACTGTGGAGTTGACATAAATATTTTTATTTATCAAATTTTATTTCAGTTTATTTATGGAGTCTAGACAGTTGGGGTGTTACTTTTATTCATACAACTGTATAATAAAAGTAAATACCCATACACGTACAGTGTTATTGACCCGCCCACCCACCCGTACACGTACAGTATTGACCCACCTACCCACCCATACACGTACAGGGGTATAGACCCACCCACCAACCCATACACGTACAGTGGTATTGAGCCATCCACCCACTCATACACCTACAGGGATATTGACCCATCCATACACGTACAGTGTTATTGACCCGCCCGCCCACCCGTACACGTACAGGGGTATTGACCCACCCACCAACCCATACACGTACAGTGGTATTGAGCCATCCACCCACCCATACACCTACAGGGATATTGACCCACCCGCCCACACATACACGTACAGTGTTATTGACCCGCCTGCCCACCCGTACACGTACAGTGGTATTGACCCACCCGCCCAACCAAACACGTACAGTGGTATTGAAGTGGTTGGAGGTGGTTGTAAGAATCGTAAAGGCATATTTAAGCTTGAAAATCAAAAATAACGATTCCATTACATTATTATTTTATATTTAACATAATAATTAAAGGTATAGTTATTCTTCTTTTGAATTCGTTCAATCAACCCCATAGACCACAACCTTTTCCGTATAGATAACTGAATGTAATTTTTACATTCTGTATGCTATTCCAAATAGTGACAGCAAAACTTGAGTGTATATTTGGTCATTAAATAAGAGTGGCATAATTTTCAAAAGATAAACCACTTACGGTTTGATATACCCTATATATAGATATTTTTCTTTAAATTGTTAGATCTATAATTGGTTTGCAATACATAGATCGATGTGTTGAAAAATTGTGTCATTCCTAGCTGGAACATGTTCAAATACTAGATGTTTGTCACATGGGTAGTATGTGCCTTAACAGGGCGAACCAAACTCATTGATCCATTGTTAAGCTGTGAGAGGACTACTTCCTATTTCATTGCCACATAAATACTTTTACTTAAATGTCCTCGAACAGCGTCCTTAACGAGAATGTAACTGGACAGTAAACTACGAAGTGTCCTTCAACTGAGTAAGGATGTTTCATTCACACACGAGGTGTGAAATTAAGACTGAGAATCACTTTTAACGTAAAAAGTATATTAACTTAGTTAGGAAAATTAATGAGATTCAAAAATTTAATAAACTCTTTGTATTAGAAGTAATGCACATTTTTTTAAAGAAACTGTGGCACTTTACAAGGTACAATGCACTTAACATTACTATAATGTTCAGGATCACCTAAACCCCACAAGATAGGGCAGCTGTAGCTTTGTATCTGCCCCACTCCAAACCATCGACTAAACTGTAACTATTGAATTGTAACGTGAGATTCGCCCGAACTCCACTCAAAGCACTGATACAGTAGCAAGGATGGTACGGGGCTACCACAATCTACCAACATCCATTGAGTGCAAAGCCCTAACTTTCCTTAGATACGTCGGCCAAAACCAAAAACCTGGTGCTCGGCTCGGCCAAATACTTGTCGTGACACTAAGCTGGGATCTACCACAGACTATCGTAACGATGTCAAATTACGTGATGAAGCTTTGCTCGGCACTTAGCTAAGTGGTGTGTGGCCGGCTTAGTATTCGCTTACTAGGGCTTATGTGAGGGTAAACAGATAGAGTTGAGATTATCAGCTATGCAATATGTAGTATTAATTAAATGCCATCAATTGTTATCTATAGTTTGAAATACACTTTAATATTTATATAGTAGGTTTATATTTATTTTATCTTTATGTTGTATAAATAATGAAATACGATCTTGTATAATAATGAAATACGAATTAACACTGTTTAATTCGTTAACATAATTTAAAATTATAATAAAATCATATACCTGAAAATTAATGGTTATGTTGGTTTACCATTAAATATTATTTCCACTGAATGTTAATTTTTAAATGTGTTAAAAATAAAATAAAAACAGAAACCACCTAGTTAAAATTCATAATTAAATATACACTAAATAAATAAGTGGCACTCTTGTGTCCAAAAATGTTCATATTCTTTTGATGGTTAAAAAAATAGCTAAGTGACTAACAAAATAACCTTTGTATTTTTTCAATCATTACATCAAAGCCCTGTCTCCATAAAATATATCACTCGTCCTGGGGACGAAATAATGTTTTCACACTAAACATTTCATGGTTGTATACTTGTCTGTTTATAGTTCATATAACTTAACATTTGTCCCCAAGGGGGAGACTCGTCTTAAATAAAAATATTGTGCTATATCTGAATGCCGGATATCAAGTGAGGTAAAACCATATTGAAAACAGTTCTGTTGAAACCCTCAAGGTATCCTATCTGTTTTCTGCATAATGTACACAGTTTTGCTAATAAAAATTCTTAGTATGACCTAATTTACTTAATACAGTTATTTAACTTATGATTAATTATAAACATTTATGTTTCAGCAATTAATAACACATTCGAAAAACCTGAAATACACTTTAATATTTATATAGTAGGTTTATATTTATTTTATCTTTATGTTGTATAAATAATGAAATACGATCTTGTATAATAATGAAATACGAATTAACACTGTTTAATTCGTTAACATAATTTAAAATTATAATAAAATCATATACCTGAAAATTAATGGTTATGTTGGTTTCCCATTAAATATTATTTCTACTGAATGTTAATTTTTAAATGTGTTAAAAATAAAATAAAAACAGAAACCACCTAGTTCAAATCCATAATTAAATATACACTAAATAAATAAATGGCACTCTTGTGTCCAAAAATTTTCATATTCTTTTGATGGTTAAAAAAAATAGCTAAGTGACTAACAAAATAACCTTTGTATTTTTTCAATCATTACATCAAAGCCCTGTCTCCATAAAATATATCACTCGTCCTGGGGACGAAATAATGTTTTCACACTAAACATTTCATGGTTGTATACTTGTCTGTTTATAGTTCATATAACTTAACATTTGTCCCCAAGGGGGAGACTCGTCTTAAATAAAAATATTGTGCTATATCTGAATGCCGGATAGCAAGTGAGGTAAAACAATATTGAAAACAGTTCTGTTGAAACCCTCAAAATATCCTATCTGTTTTCTGCATAATGTACACAGTTTTGCTAATATAAATCCTTAGTATGACCTAATTTACTTAATACAGTTATTTAACTTATGATTAATTATAAACATTTATGTTTCAGCAATTAATAACACATTCGAAAAACCTGCATTGAATGGTGATTTAGATGATCTTAAGTACATCATCAGATTGGCACATTTATTCCAGACTCCAACACAACACTCATAACATAGAGGTAATATAAATTATTTGATCAATATATTATGTATGAGTGTTTTATTAGATTTCAATTATCAATTGTAAAAATGAGAATTCCTATTTAATTTCAAACAGTCGAAGTTATCGAAGATTTGAATAAATTACGAGTTCCCTTTATTTTATGCAAAATACTATTTTATACGAGCTGCTTATCACTCACAAGAATGACATTTATATATATATATATTATAATATGATATATATTATATATATATACATTTATATATATATATTTATATATATATATTATAATATATATTATTTGCTTGTCGCAACTTCTTTCATTTTAATCCGAAACACCCCGACCAGCAGCCTGTGGTCCCCACCCATACTCACGCTGGGTATCACCTTCACATCCAGGATTTTCCCCCCCCCCATTCCCTGTCCATTATGATGTAGTCGATGACACTCTTTTGTACCCCATCCCAGCTGTATCTCGTCACCATATGACTCTCTCTCTTTCGGAATTTCCCGTTTCCAATCGTCAACGCATTCCTTTGACACATATCCAGCAATCTCCTCCCTTCCACATTCCTATTCCCATATCCAAAACTCCCCATCACCTCCTCATATCCCTTCCTATCAACACCAATTTGGGCGTTTAGATCACCCATTAGTAAGTTCACATTTCCTATTTGGTCTTCCATTTGTTCTTCAAACACTTCCTTTTCCTGCTCTGTGCATCCTGTCTGCGGTGCATAAACTTGCATTAATCTTATTTCCCTGTTTCCTTCTCTTATTCTTATTATTATCAACCTATCCGATATATATTCAACTCCTTCCACCTTCTCCTTCATCCTCTTATTAACCATAATAGCAACTCCATTCCTTCTGTTCCTGCCTCCACTCCAATACAACATCCCTCCCCCTCTTATCTCCTTTTCTCCTTGTCCATTCCATTTCGTCTCACTTAAGCCCAACAAATCCAGCCTCCTCTCATTCATCACATCTATTAGTTCTTCCACTTTGCCTGTTAATGTCAATATGTTCAATGTACCAATTCTCATCCTGTTTCGTTTCCGGTCCGTATCCTTTAATCCATCCTTCCGAGGCTTAGTTCCATTGTTGAAAGCAGTTTTAGACTTCACCACCGGCTTGCTGGGCCTGACGTGGTTGTTTCACCAGAGCCCCGTTAGCCGTCACTGTTTCAGGGTTCTTATCAGACCGGACCAGCTACCTTGGAGGTGCCAGGGACAAGTCCCCGCTGGTATACGCTCTTTATAAGCTATCCCCTACTGTAGTGCCGTTGCCCGCCTCCCACGACGTGGACGGGGGGTTGGACTTTGGGAGGCATATATATATATATATATATATATATATATATATATATATATATATATATATATATATATATATATATATACAAAAGATTAGGTTTTCATTAAATGTATTTAAAAAATACAAAACACAAAATAAGTTATAAAGATATACTTAGAAAGTAACCTAAAAATCATTATCATACCTTGTTATATATGAATGAAATAAATGTATAGATCAATGAAATCAACAGACTAGTATGGAGAAAATAAGATCGTTGGAGTGCACCGGAGTGAACGTAATGAATTGTTCCATTGAAGTAGACAGACATCGCATCCGCTGCACCTTTACTCAAAAAATGTAATTTACTAATAATAAGTAAATAAAAAGACTACGGTCCTAGTTGAACTCAACTTTACGTGTGACTTTTATTAATCATTAAATAAGGAATTACCGTAGCAATGATATCCGGTCACACACGTACAATTGGATAAAAATATATGGGTTCCAAGAATCTCTTGATTACCCGTCATTCATTAGTAATAATATTTGTTATTTCGTTACGAGAAATGTATGAAGGATATTAACAAAAGCATAAATTATATGTTTTTGTTCGATAACAAAAATTAGTACATGTATAATGCATCATCAAAAAAAATTGCACATTGCAAGGGAAGGGGGCTAGTTGTGATAAAACTACACTTCATTCATACTTTCTAAAAAAAAATCCTCATTAAATTTAAACAGTAAACATTCTCAAAACTGGACTCTTCCTTGGAGTTTATTTTCGGATCTCCTTCTATATATCGTTGTCTCTAGGTTATGTTTTCTATAAAAAGAATTATTACAACGTAAAGTTTAAGAATCAAAGTTATAATTCTATTAGTACTTTAGATAATTATATGTAAAAGGGATCCTGTAGATTTTTCGGCTGACAATGTTATTCATAGTAGATACATAGTCAAAAAACAAGAATATGATAGTTTTTCATCCGGAAAGCCTGAAAAATCATGAACATAAGGAAAAACAGAAAAAGATTTTTTCCTTACATATGAATATGTGTGTAATCAAAGTACGCAACATTTTCCTTTGATCACGAATATCAAAATGTTTCTTACAAACAAACCATTGTAACAAACATTTTGTATCAAATTATGTTATGTTTAGTTAGGTTATGTTGGGTTCGGTTAGGTTAAGTTATAATTATTAATTAATTTGTAGCATAGTTGGTTAAAGTTCATGGGTCTAACTAACCTAATATAACCTAACCAAATCTAACATAACATAACTAAACATAGTATGACCTAAAAAACCTAACAACTTAAATAAAACTAACCTTAACCAAACCTATCGTAACCTACCTTTAAAAACCTAACCTAACCCTATCCTAACAGAACGTAACCTTACTGAAACCGTCACATTTCCGCCGCTATAATAATGTTCGATTGTGAAAACATTGTAATATTCGTTATCAGGGGAAAACTCCACATAGTTTAAGTACTAACACATAAAGATAAAGGGAAAACATATTTTTCTGTTTTTCCTCGTTGCCTTAATTCTTACGGCATCTCCGCTGAAAAAAAAAAACTGTTGTATTCTTGTTTCTTACCTACATATATACTATAAATAATTGATAAGGCCCCTGCTCAGTATAATTACCGCAGTTTATATTGTTGTTTTTGTAAAATTGAAATAACCTTTAAAATGTTTATAACTAATATAGTTAAAAATTTAAAAAGATAAAAAATAACTTTTAGTTTAACATTTTTAATAATTTGATTTATCATATTACAACAATCAAATAATTAATTGACTTACTACTTCTGTTATATTACTAATTAAGTAATATAACAGAAATATAACTAACACTAAGTTGCTTACAAGATCAAAATTAATGGATATTATTTCGAACATTATTAGCCAACTTCGTACGTTACTTGAAATAATTACCTATTACTATTCACGATAAATATTTCATAACTATGTAAAAAGGAACACTGCAAGTAATAATGCTAATGATAGGAATGAGTTCAGGAAGTTTGTTAATTAATATTTAACTATTTTAAAATATAATTTCTAATCGAGGAATTACATTATAAAACTAAATATTTTAAACAATATACCATACGCTATCTATAAACTTTACATGGACGTTTGGTTTTAAAAATTTTAAAACCCTTCTTATTATAGTAATTACATATTCATAAAATATTTCTTTTTACCTTTTGAATGTTCAAAAAAATCAATCACGAAATGTTAAAATTGATATTAAGTATAACGTTTATACATAAATGTGGTACAAATATTTTTGTGGTACGTAAAGATAAACTTTTATTTGTATCGTAAATTTATAAAGAAAAATATCCCATTTTTGATAAACAGTGACATATTTATTATATATGTTGTTGACTAAGAAAAAAATCATTGTTGGCTATCATAGCTTTAATATAGTGAACTGTTGGACGCCAACGAAAAGTTGTGAGGAATGTGCAACTTATATAAGAATTATAAGTATCGTAACCCAAATACTTGGGGACAACATGTTGTGAAGATTATAGGCAATAAATTATGTTTCCAGTAATCTTAAGAACAACTCGGCTTTCAGTAAATTGTTGCCACCAACTTGGATACTAATAGACAAGTCTGGAGTCTTTTTTAATGGGTGTAAGCCAGGTTCTATATGTTGTGTAGCGAATAAAACTGAACATCAGGCTGTAAATTAGCTGTTAATCAGACCAATAATACGTGGTTCGGATTTGACATAAATTTGTTGGTCTCACTACTTACACTGCTATTCCAATATTAGTTAATTGATCTTTGTAAGCAACAGTTAAACCTAGTTAAACTTGTTCGTCTATAATCATTACACTCATTCGCCCCTCATATTCGCCCAAATAGTTACTGACAATCAGTGTCTTTGGAATTAATTAAAATCAATTAAAGGGGGGTTAACTATATTGTTTAGTTACTATTTTATAAAGCAAATTAACGATTACAAATCATGTAAAAATAATATTTTGTAAGTTCATAATTTAAGTAACAATTGTTAAGTTGTATATTACGTAAGTGTAATTAAATGTAATTATTTGTTAGATCTGCTTTACAAGACTAATGCTCAACTTCTAACCATGTCAAATATTATATTGTTAATTTACAATAAATGAATGTACTAAAATCGATGAACTATTACAATAAATACATTATACAAGTAAATTAGTGAATGTATTTCATAAAAATCCAACTTTTATGAAATAAACTATCATTTTAGAATATCGCACTAACCCAATGGTAAATAAATTAGATAAAAGAATCATTAAGAGCCAGAAAGAGTACTAGAACATTTTTTCACACATTTCAATTAGGATCACAAAACATATAGAAGACAGTATCTAGATAATTATATTTTGTATTTTTGACATTGTCTATAGTACAAATTTGTATGTTCTCATTAGGTAATGAAATACACGTTCATACAATAACACATTTATAATTATTTATAATTTCTTCACATTGAAAATAATGAATGATTAGTCAAATAGAAGTAATTGTGCTATTAAACATATTTTAATATAATTTAGGTCATTAATGTTGTATTATGCAACGTATTGTTTATAAATATATGTCATACAATAATAAACTAACACTCACAGACAATTTCTTACAGCATCATCCATGTCCTACCTACAGACCCTTAAACACCATATATAATTAGTCCTGTTTACAGCCTCCAGGGAACCATAAAGACCTAATTTACATCGTTAGGTTTGGATTAACCCATGCATGTAGATTCCCTGTTAAAGCTGGTATAAAGTAAATTTGACTTGTTTAAACTACTTCCATATTAAGCTATTGAGTTTCCGAAAAAAAATATGTTTGTTGCTGCAAGCTTATTGAAACATATCATATTGTTTTATACAGCTATTTATTAATATTTTATTTGGTGTTTACATTAATAAATAGGTAATTAAAATAAATAAATGTTAGAAATAAATAGGGCCTTATATTAGTTAAGAAGTTTCTGTTTCCAGGGGCCGATCATGGCTTGACGTGACAAGTCCCAACCAATATTTTCAGCTTGGACAAACAGATATACGTAACTATGGATGTGGGGCTTTCTATTAGTTAATTAGCTGCATGGGACTGAAGGGCTGAGACAGGCTTGACGTGTCAAATCTTGTTTAGTGCCTGGATACATCCTGTCAAACAAGTATAGGAGGCTGTGGTTGTGAGATCTTCTAATATTTTATCTCTTAAAAATATGTCACATAAATTGTTTGGCAGTGATAGGCTCAAAATATTAGTGTTCACTAAATTCCAACGCTGAATTGGTGAACTCTTAATAAAAATTATAAACTATATAAACAAGTTTCAAAAAGAACATGCAAACCATAAAGGTTGAAATACGTTTTCTTCTAACAGTTTCTATACTGATAATGGAAAATGTAACCTACGCTGTAACCATTGTGACAAATGCCACGGATTTTAACCAATACCAAGAACAATTACCCCTTACGGACACCATACTACGGACATCATACTATTGGAGTTAATTCAATTTGACTCCGGAAGTTCCAGTTTTACACAATACGAATTCGTTACTCTTCCTAATTTAGTTTTTTAATATCTTATTTTATTGAAATTAATATGAAATAGTTCATTGAGTAGTAGAATAAGTATCAAATTATTTAGTAAATATGGATTAATTATATTACAGGTTTTTTGGCTGAATAGTGCTTAGATGTAGAGGCTTTTTGAGGTTAGGTGTGCCACATTGGGATTACAAGTAAAAACACCAAGTTTATTATTAGTTTTGTATTAATAATTTAACAAAATAACTAAATTTAAAACAATCACAGATAATAACGGCTTGTGTGCTGTGTAAGGTAGATTTCCCATTAGATGGTGACTATGTATCATGTAGTAAATGTAGCAATGCCTACCACTATGATTGTTCAGGGATTAAAAAATTCACTTGGAAGGCGAAGAGTGTTAAACTAAAGAGTGCATCTAAAAAATCCACTTGGAAGGCGAAGAGTGTTAAACTAAAGAGTGCATCCAATGCAGAACAAAGAAAAATATAACCCAAAGTGTGGATTAAGAACAGGAGTCTGATGATCCAACATATGTAGCACTAAAGAAGCTTCTTGTAATTATGTTTAAAAAACAAGAGAGAACCCATTCTTGAGAGGGTTGATAACACACAGCATTAGTGAACTCTGTGAAAGATTAGAAGAAAGATTTTTGAAAGCTCTGGATAGTATGAAAGATTTGGAGACAAAGACTCAAAGCCTTCAAAATGTTATAACAGAACTTATGACTGAATTGAAGATGGAGAAACAGTATGGAAGAAGTAAAACTTTGTTATTACCAACTGCCTGTATAATGATAAAGAAGACGTGAGTAAGAAGGTGGGTAATCTATTGGCACTGTTGGACATACAAATAAAAGAAGAGGAAATTACAACCCACCGACTGCCATCTACCAAGGAGCATGTCCCAATCATTGTGCAGTGTAATATCAGAGCTGTGCAACATGCTATTGTTATAAAAGCCAGAAAATGAAGGCCTAATGTGTCGTTTATTAGTGAGATACACCTAGATTTACCAATTTGTTTTAATGACCATCTCACACCGTATTTCTCAGATCTTGTCAAAAGCAAACATAACTAGGAAGAAGAAGTGACATAGCTTTATATGGATGAATGGCAATAAAAAAATGGTCAAAAAAGGTAACCTCTTTAAATCCATTCAGATTACAAAAACAGCAGACGTAGACAAAATAACTTAAATAAAATACACAAGCTTTCACTATACTATTTGTTAAAATCATTATTATATGTTATTGAAGGCAGAAGGCCTTCACCTATATAATTGAACTACTATCATTTATTAATAAATCCATGAGTAAACGTTAAATAATAACGTATAGAGATTCTACTACCAAAAATTCATTATTGATATATATTTTTTTATTTAAATCAAAAATCAAAATAAAATATATTTAGAAAATCTACATTTACTAACCGATGGGAGTTTTGTTACTTTCAACATATTAAAAAAATTCAGAGAGTTCTTAAATATTCAGGAAATTAAACATGATATGAATATATTATCTAAGAATATTAAAAGTTTAAAGAAATACTGGAATGAATTTATTGTATATGTATTAATCCAATCATTTTATGTTAGATATTAATGTATCAGATTTTTAATCTGCTTTATATGATATTAAGGGTCATACAAGTTTGTATGGATGTAAGCATAATGGAAAAGGAGTAGGCATTGTTATATTGTATAAAGATAAATTGAAATGTGAACAGTTAGAATATAATTTTGAATGTGGTTCTATGGAAATATTATTCATGAAAGTACAATATACGTCTTAGTCAATGACTATATTACCCTGTTATAGGCTGCCACAAAATAATGTTAATCGATTTAACATTGAATTGGAAAATATATTATCGTTAGAATTATTAAAGAATTAGGAAGGAGAAAAGTCTAATAATAGCTGGAGACATTAATCTTTGTTATATCACCATTGTCTATGGTATTAGTAGGTACCTAGATATATTACACAATTATGAAATAATAAATATAACTAAACAATATACAAGACCTGAATTTTATAATGGTAACTTAGTTCAATCATGTCTCGACCATATTAATATTAGACTGTCTGATTTTAGGTATAAATCCTACATGAAAAAAACTAGGTGACCATTATTGAACGGGTTTAATAATTGATTTAAAAAAACATTTGTTCGAGCTAATTCTATGGTTATACAAAAATATTAGATTCAAGGAAAATAAATTTTGGAATAAGGCATGAAAACTGGTGGCCTATTCTAGATATTCAAGATCCAAATGAAATATATAAGGAAATAGTTGAAAGTTTTACCAACATCTATCTCTGTTCTAAAGTTCAAAATTAAGTAACTATAATGAATATGTTCAATAGATTAATAATGAAATAATAACTCTAATTGCAGAAAAAAACTATTTATGGAAACTAGTTCAGAGAGACAAATATGAGGTAGAATTAAGAAATAACTTTAAAAGGGCCACAAATATACGAGTTACTAATGGAATAAGAGCAGCCAACACTTGTTATCACTTTATATGTATTTCAAAGAATTCGTATGTATACGGAAAACATGGGATATAGTTGACCAAGTCATTAATAAAACAAAGAGGCCATCCATTATAGAATCAATGAACGAAACTTTAAACTTTATTCTAGTGAAGATATAAATAGTCTGACAGAAAAGTTTAACTCTAATTTTGAGAAAATATAAAAAGCATAAATAAAGAAATGGTTGGTTAGACTTTTGATATACTATGAAATGAATGAAGGTAACGACAAGATAGGAAATCGATTGAGCATAAATTTAATTAATGAATTAATTAATATTAATGAAGAACTGCTTAATTTAGCTCTTAGTAGGATAAGTGTGCATTCCTCAGCAGGTCTTGATAACATAAGACCACAAGATATCCATAAATTAAAATTAATATTAAATTATTTTTAAAATATCATTGATAAAGGGATTATACCTTTCAGTGGGTATGAAAATGACTCATTTCAGGCCTTTCTTCAAGCTTGGTAATAAACGAGACCTAGATTGGTATAGACCAATTGGATCAATATCTGAAATAACATAGATACTTGAGCATTATATAAACAGTACAAGTAAACGTCACACAACACAAATTTATTACAATATAAGCACAAAATGCACAAATATATTACAATACAAATACAAAATGCACTAATATTATGGAGATCGATTTCGGTGAACCACGCTCACCTTCCTCAGACCAGAGGGATTCACGAGAGAAAGGTTATGCATGTACGATCCAGGGAAGTGTAAGTCAATTTGTTACCATTGTGACACATACCATGGATTAACTACTACGGATATAAACCATCTAAGTACTGACCATGGCAGGTAGTTCTTGAGTGATGTATGTATGATACTGGAAAGTGTAACTCATTTTGTTACCATTGAAACACATACAATGAGTTATCCAGTGCGGATATAAACCATCTGACTACCGACAATGGCAGGAGGTTCCCGAGTTATGTATGTATGATACTGGTAAGTATAACTCACTTTGTTACCATTGAGACACTTACCATGGATTAGCCACTGCGGGTATAAACCATCTGACTACCGACAATGGCAGGAGGTTCCCGAGTTATGTATTTATATTACTGGGACGTGAAACTCACGTTCTTACCATTGAGACACATGCAATGGATTATATAGTACGGATATAAACCATCTGACTTCCGATAGTGGCAGGAGGTTCTTGAGTGGTGCATGTACAGTACTGGTAAGTGTAACTCACGTTGTTACCATTGTGACACATACAATGAATTAGCTACTATGGATATAAACCATCTGACTACCGACAATGGCAGGAGGTTCCCGAGTTATGTATTTATATTACTGGGACGTGAAACTCACGTTCTTACCATTGAGACACATGCAATGGATTATCTAGTACGGATTTAAACCATCTGACTTCCGATAGTGGCAGGAGGTTCTTGAGTGGTGCATGTACAGTACTGTTAAGTGTAACTCACGTTGTTACCATTGTGACACGTACCATGAATTAGCTACTATGGATATAAGCCATCTGACTACCGACAATGGCAGGAGGTTCCCGAGTTATGCATTTATATAACTGGGACGTGTACCTCACGTTGTTACCATTGTGCACATATCATGGATTAGCCACTACGGATATAAACCATCTGACTTCCGATAGTGGCAGGAGGTTCTTGAGTGGTGCATAAACAGTACTGGTAAGTGTAACTCACGTTGTTACCATTGTGACACATACCATGAATTAGCTACTATGGATATAAACCATCTGACTACCGACAATGGCGGGAGGTTCCCGAGTTATGTATTTATATAACTGGGACGTGTACCTCACGTTGTTACCATTGTGATACATACCATGAATTAGCTACTATGGATATAAACCATCTGACTACCGACAATGGCAGGAGGTTCCCGAGTTATGCATTTATATAACTGGGACGTGTTCCTCACGTTGTTACCATTGTGACATATACCATGAATTAGCTACTATGGATATAAACCATCTGACTAGAGTCAATGGCATGAGGTTCCCGAGTTATGTATGTATAATACTGGGAAGTGTAACTCACGTTCTTACCATTGAGACACATGCAATGGATTATCTAGTACGGATTTAAACCATCTGACTTCCGATAGTGGCAGGAGGTTCTTGAGTGGTGCATGTACAGTACTGGTAAGTGTAACTCACGTTGTTACCATTGTGACACATACCATGAATTAGCTACTGTGGATATAAACCATCTGACTACCGACAATGGCAGGAGGTTCCCGAGTATTGTATTTATATAACTGGGACGTGTACCTCACGTTGTTACCATTGTACCACATACCATGGATTAGCCACTATGGGTATAAACCATCTAAGTACTGACAATGTCAGGAGGTTCCCGAGTTATGTGTGTATGATACCGAGAAGTGTACCTCACGTTGTTACCATTGTGACACATATCACTGATTAGCCACTACGGATTTAAACCATATGACTTCCGATATTGGCAGGTGGTTTTGGAGTTATGCATGTACGATCCAGGGAAGTGTAACTCACGTTGTTACCATTGTGACACATACCATGGATTAGCCACTACGGATATAAATCATCAGACTACTGACGTTAATTTCACCAGATGGTCCCCGAATGACGTAGTGTACATGCAATGCCCACGTTGTAACCAATAATGACACTGTGTTGATGAGGCTTGACGACGTCCTGTACCCTGCTATATAATTTTGTAATTTAAAAAATAAAGTAAAAATCATTAATAGTGCAAATTATGCTTAAATAGTTTAAAGGGAAATCTATATAAAATTTGATTATCGTAAATTTGTACTGTCCAATGGAAATAAAATTGAAATTGATAAAAGTACTATAATTTTCTTAGGAACTGTTGATCATATTAAATTATTCGCACCTTATATTTGCCCATATATCTACGAAAGTGTATTTATTATGAATACTAGATTAATAATGAAGGGATGTTATAGTTATGAGGGGAACGTAAATTGTTTATTTGTTTTTAAATGCAGATAATATAAACAAACGTGTTTCAAATTCAAGAAAAAAGTACTCACCTTAGGATGCAGAGGTCTCTGTCAAAATGGTCATAAATGTGTCCTCCTTACGTTGTTCAAATCGTATCTGACAATTATTTAACTTAAAATTTCTTTAATCAAAATAATGTGATTGTATAAATCATGTATAATTATAATTATGCACTACAATTCCTTAGTTATGTTTCATAACGCTTAAGTTCTTATTAAGCAACTTAATGTAATTTATTGAAAGTTATTAAATGTATAACTAGCTTGCCTTTGTAATGCATTGTAATTTTCTCTGTATAAGAACTAGCAGGGATTAAATTTTTTTCATTTTAAGTTTTTTAAATGAAGGAATATTTTTTAGATTATGATAAGTGTAATGAATATGGAAACTCCAAATTTATATTTTTACTCTCAATTGTTATTATATTAGGTACTTTTATGTTTTTCGGTTTTAAAATTGTATGGCATGATTTGGAGTAATCTGCCTTAATGTTTATCTACAGAAGAACAAGTTCGTTTATCATTATTTCAATTATAAATAACAATATTTTTTTACTTGATCGGCTATGCAAATTTTTTTCGTTTTAATTATAAAAAAATAAGATCGCTTCAGTTAACATTAAAGTAGTTTTAATATTACAAGGAATTTATATTATTAATATTTATCTACTGTGCATAATATGTGTAAATAAATATGTTAAACATTTGCACAATGCAACATGGCCCATTATATAAGTGTAATAACTAGTCCAATTTAATAAGGATTTGTATAATATAATCTATCAAAGTATGAATAAAACTGAATACTACAATCAATAAAAAACAAGTTGATTACAAAGGATTACAATCAATTGTAATAATTTTTTTTTTACATTTAAAACTCTTATACTGTGACACTCCCATATTGCATAGATAAAACTTCATGAGAAATTGAGTATTAATTTTATGAAGTACTCAAATAGCTTCAAGCTTTGTAATAAGTAAATTGTACAAAATTTGTTTTATTCAGTGAGATCTCTTGATAAAATCTTTCAAGTTCGACGTGTAACGCAATTTTTACAACCACATTTTAGTATAACGACTTTAAGAAAACAAATTAATTACCTTGTTATTAATCGATGTCTAAGGATATTAATGATATAGTTTATTTATGACTACCATAAAATGAAATTCAATAAAAAACCGATGAGTCGGTTTATTACGTAGAAGGATCTTACATGATACACAGCCCATATAATACTGACTACTAAGAACAATAAAATATATCTCCAAACTTTAATGAAAACGATTATTTTATATTGTCTCAATTAATACGTACAATACTAAGTTACTTGTTTCAGTTAGAAAGATATAACAACAATATATTTCGAAGAAATAATCCATAATAATGAACCGCTTCATCTCCTATCGTTTCTGTTTTCTCTCATTTAAAATATATATTATTCTGCTCTTTGATTTTGTGATTCCATAAAGTAAATTAATTACAAAATAAAATTATACTACATTAGTATTTTTAAACTATATAACTATTTCAATATATTTATGTTTATTTTATTTAATGTATTTTTTTATTTGCCATCAACAAAAACATTTTGAAGAGTCAACAGCATCTGACATTGAAATCAATTATTTATAACTAGGGAGGTTGGGAGGGGTCACTGGGTGCCACGGATATAAACTACAAAAGCTATGAAATCACAGAGTGAAAAGTCACCTCTCGTAGGGCTTCAAAAGGACCATCAAGGTGTTTCTGTGAGCCTTGTTTTGTGTATATAAATTAAAAAGTATAGTTATTTTAACTATCTTACACAGTGTATTGATAAAAGAATTGCATTATTTATTATTACTTAATAAATAGTGCAGGTGACATTTACTGTTTGATAGTAATTGTTAATCATATAAAATATGTCCCAAACACTTATAGAATAAGATATTATTAGAAATTATCCAAAAGTAGCTAAAACATTTCAAACAGGTCAAATGTATTACAAATACAATGTTTATATGCCGTATAACATATGGAAACACGGACCCTTCTACCTTTATACTAGTACAAGAAATGTGAACTACATAAATAAAAGGATCGAGATCTCAGAATTGTTTTATTCATATGCAACAATACTTACCCTCGCTCCTTTTTCTATACCTTGCCTTGAATAAAACATGGTACCTCCTATATGAATATACAGAAACAAAAGGGATTTTGATGTCTGCTACAGATACTGACTTATACGTCAAAACATTATCACACTGAGTAAGTCTAACAGTCAATTCCGAAAGTTATTTTGTAATTGTTTAGTACTCTTAAAATATAATTTTTTAATTTTATTTATATTAATGAAATTCACTAATAGAACTAATATTGGTCACAAACTGTTGATTGAAGGATGTACACCGAACGTGATGTCAACTCACAATTAAATTATGAGGCAATCATGAAATATGGTTCAAGAATTACTCCCCGTCGTCTACCAAATATGGATTGATAAATATAGGTTGGAAAAAAGACAGAAAAAAGTTTTTTAATGTTAAACTTAACTAGGAAAGATTATAATAATTAATTGCGTGATAAACATAAAACTAACCTGGATGAAACAAAGGATATGAAGAAGGTAACAGTTGCTTCAATACATTGCTCCTATTTACAGCATGTACTCATCATGGAATATAATTTACATGGAAATAATAAAACCATTATGCCTCATCTTCCTTTCAATTGTTTTAGTCCAAAGAAATAGTTTCCAAGAAGTATTTCTTTACATTTATATAGCTATAGGCTATTAACATTGATTAAAACTGTTGTATCCATATAACTGATTATTTGATAAATTGAAAATTGTATGAAATTGAAGCGTTAAGATGACAGTTTTGGTATTTTTCAGAATTTCCTGACACTTAGTGAGAATGCCCTTCCGGGTGTAGAACTGTACTAGAACTTTGTCATTTGGTTCTGATCTACAATATGTGATGAGCGTTTAACCTTTTAATAATAAACTAATTTTCGGATACTCAGAAAATATACAAAACCAGTTAAGTGATATAGGCTACCCACAAAATACAATTTTAAAATATTAGACGCTGGATAAATATTTGAAATAACATTAGACAAATACTTTCTTGAAATTTAAAGTTTAAAACTTTATAAGCGACTTTGCGAACTGATAGTTTAAATTAATATATTGGTATTACTTTTTACCAAATAATTAATATTTTAACATTAAAATCCTACTTAATTATTAATGTTTGTTCATTGAGTTTAAAAGTTAAGTATGTACGCTCGCAATTAAAAATGGTTGTAAATATTAAGTAGTTGTATTAAATTAAAATTAGTCTCTTAACTTTATCCTAGAATTTTGTAGGCACACTTAGTAGCAACTATGAATCTGTCCATACTATGACACTATTTATCTTGCTGAATAACAGCTGACTGTCTTTCTCATCCAACTGATTCTCTTTTCTCAAGTGCTTTATGTCTCCGGTCTCTTTTGATTGTTTGATAGGAGGAGAAAAGTATATCTTGAACCATACCTAGATATTTATAAATTTTTTAGATATGAGGTGAACTTTTATTGATATCCAAAACCCATTTAATGACCTGTTTTGAACGTGCATTAAACTTGTTTAATAACTGTGTTATAATAAAATTATCTTGATAAGGCCTAAATGTACAAAACTCGTGTTGAAAGAGTTTTGTAATGCTAGAAAATTAAAGAGTGTCATAAAATTTGTAATCGTACGACATACAGTATAATTTGTGATCATTTTATGTCATATCAGTAACTCTACCAGACATCAAGATCCCTTTTGTTTCTGTATTTTCATATGGGAGATGCCATGTTTTATGCAAGGGCAGGTTATTGAGAAAGGAGTGGGAGTAAGTACAGCTGCATATGAATAAAACAATTGAGGATCTCGATCCTTTCTCTTTTATATTTAGTTTATGTTTTATATACATGTAGAAAGATGCTAGAGATCGTGTTTCCGTTTGTTTATATGTATCGAAACATTGTTTTCTATTCGGACATCTAAGTTAATTTATATGTTTTTCAATGTCAACGCTTCTAGCTTATTTTTTATAATTACCAAAATTAACTTTTTGTAACAGTTTTTATCATTTATAAATTATAATATTTTTATAACATGGATAAAACATAAATATAATTTGTTTGGCTCCAAGGATTTTAATTGTTTTAGGGGTTTCCGACCACGTAAAATTGATTGGCACCGGTCTCAAGCCAGGAAAAATTCTGATTTCTGACCAGATACTCCTAGACATCCCATGTGGGAATTTTGTAACAATTTGTTGTTTAGAAGATCATATGTGTTTTGTATAGTTACTTGTCTATATATTGTAAAGTTATGTAATATTTTACCATTTTTTTATAATGTGTTTCTGTATAATTATCTGTATAATTTATACTTTGTCAGATTGTTTTTTCACTACCTCTATTTTTCTTTTTACTCCTTATTGATTAATGTGTTTCAATCATACAGTGTTTGTATTTATATTCATAATTAAATATTAAGTTCCCTGTTTACCATATTATTATCTGAAACAAGCAGCATTTGGACGAAACTAGTTTGGTTCCAAGGATTTTATTTATTTATTTTTTTGGTGGGGGGAGGGGTCGACAAAGAGAAATCGATAGGCACTGGTCTCAACCCAGGGAAAATTCTAATTTCTGCCCCAGAGACTCCTAGAAGTCCAGTGCTATAAACTTTTTCCAGAAAAACAATATGGAACCATTTATACTTCTAGCAGAAAGTGGGGCATCAAACTATAGGTACTCTCCCTAAATCACCACAGAATACCACTACATTTTGGAAGAGAAAATATTTAAGGGCTTTACCCTCCTCCTAAACAAAAATTATGCTCAAAACCGAACATTGGGTAATGTTAAACTAATACACCATAGTGAGGTATAAAATTGAAGGTATTCTTCTTTTAAATACTAATATGCCATCAGATTTTAGAAAATACTTTTTTATGTGCTCCACTGCCCCAAAAACCCAAATTCATGGTAATACTTCTTAAGAATCCTAGCGAGGCCGTAGGCCGATCTTCCTCATGGCATCTTATTTTATTCATTACTTTTCTTTACATATTCACTCGTAAGCTCAAATGGGCCTGCAGGTATGTCCATTGAAGTATTCAACCAGTGAAGTACTGACCATTACCCTGCACTCTGCACAGTCTTAGTCACTAAGCTCCACCTGAATGGATCTATTCAAGACGATAGCCTCTTTAAGTAACCTCTCATTAGATGGTGTTAACGTTAACCACAATGAACACCCGCTGTATGTGGCAGTAACGTTCAGTCGATCTCATTCTTATAAAATACACTTATACACTTCTGTAGTTAAGGCTGCAAACTGAGAGTGTGGATCAGTAGTGGTCGTACCAACGTCCAACTAAGTAGTAATGAGTGTTATGTATGGAAATCTCAAGGCATCCCCCGTGCCTCATCTCCCTGTGATAATACATCACTTTTATTTTTTATTTGATGAATACATATAAAAGATTTTTTGTAGTCATGCAAATATATTTTGTTCCTGACATTTTCACTATACGACATACATTATTGTTGTTGTTGTTACCCAGTAATTGTTCATTTTCAACCGAACTGCCTTTTAAAACATCTTGCAGTATCTGATCAAGTTTTACCTATTAAATAGTTATGCCATCCTTTTTCCTCTCATTGTACCAACCCATCATATAACAGACAGTTATATTGGCAGAACAATTCTCATATTAATTTCTTGTTATTTACACCGTAAATGAGACAGTTAAAATATATATATAAGTAATGAGACAGCAAATATTAAATAAGTGTGTGTATGGTAAACAGGTAAATATTGTTTAATTAATTAATTCAGATTGTTGGTTAACGACTGCAGTAGTATTTTTAATTGAGCTTTAAAATTAAATTCGTCTATGTTAATATACAATGAATGTTAATATACATTTCTCTCATGTGTGAAGAAGTGAACCCCGATGTGCTAGTTATTACCGAACACGGGTATAACGATAGCAACATCAAGCATTTTCAAATTCAAAATTATCAATTGGCAAATTTTTACTGCCGCACCTCTACAAAAGGTGGAGGGGTGGCAATTTTCGTTAAAAATATTTTATTTGCCCCTCTCATAGTGGGTTAACCTACAGACAAACACCTTGAAACCACAGGGGTAAGATTCAAAACAAAAAACACACAAATCGAAGTTATTGGTGTCTCCATCGGGAAATCAAGATTTATTCTTCTCAAAATTAGAAAAAATTTTGAGTAAGATGTCGAAACAAAATCGAGCATTTATTGTCATGGGAGACTTTAATATTGATATATTAGATATTAATAGCCCGATGACAAGAAGATTTACAGATTTATTGAGTTCTTTTCACCTCGTCCCGTCAATTAATTCACCAACGAGAGTGACCCCATTTTCTATGACGGCAACTGATAACATTATCACAAACATGACTTATGTGGAAGTTTCTGTGATCAACACAGCCATGTCAGACCATTATGGCCAACAGGCCATTATCAATGGTCATAAACCAATGTGACAACCTACAAATAAAAAAACAATCAGAGACACGAGGCCAACTAATGTTGCATTGTTGAACTCTATGATTTCAAAAGAAAGTTAGAGCTTCCTAAATGTCGGAGATTCTATTGAAAAAGAGTTTCAGAATTTCGAGGAAACATTTAACTATTATTTGGATGTGAGCTGTCCCTTAAAAAACACATTTCAAAAACCGATGAATAAAAAAGGCTCTTGGATTACCAAAGGTATACTTATTTCAAGAGAAAAATTATTACTTCTTTACGAAATAAAAAAACATACATTAAACGAGGAATTCAAAATCTTTTTCCGAAATTACAAAGGGACTTACAGAAAAGTCATTAAAGCTGCAAAGGCCTATGAGGTCAACAATGCAATGCTCACGTCAACAAATGTCTCCAAAACCGCGTGGGCTATAATTAACAATAAAAGTTCAGCACACAAAGACAAACGTATTGAGCTTCAAATTGATAACCAGCAAACCAGCGACCCCTTAAAGGTCGCTGAAGAATTTAACAGATTTTTTCCTCAAATGAGGCCGATCAAGCATTTTCTCACCTAGAGAGTTCTAATTGTCCTTCTTGATCCCCGTAGCCTCAATGGCTCTTGCTCCGTCAACGGAGGAGGAGATATCTCGAGTTATCAGTGATTTTAAATCAAAAAAGTCAAATGATTTAAATAATTGTTTGGTGTGGCTTTTTAAACAATGCCATAAGAATTTGTTGAGGCCTCTTGAATACTGAATCAATCACTCTTTTCTTACAGGAACATGCCCTGCTTCTCTGAAAAAAGCTTAAGTTATCCCAGTTTTTAAAAAAGGCGATCCATTAAATAAGTATAACTACCGTCCTATCTCAATATTGCCAGCCTTCAGCAAAGTATTCGAAAAAATCTTTCTTATCCGAATGGTTAATTTTCTGAATAATCACAATCTACTATCAATAAATCAATTTGGATTCAGGAATGGAAAATCCACAACAGATGCAGTAGTGTGTCTGGTCAATTGAAAATCGTAAAAGTACACTGAGTGTATTTGTCGATTTAACGAAGGCTTTTGACTGTGTTGATCATGGGCTTCTAATTCACAAACTCAACAATTATGGGATTCGAGGCGTGCCACTCAAGTGGATACAATCCTATCTCATGGATAGAACTCAATTTGTGGGGATCTCAAATATGAGATCTGAGGAGAGGCGACTGATATACGGTGTCCCGCAGGGATCCATACTCAGTCCGCTGCTCTTTCTGATCTACGTTAACGATGTTGGTTCATCAGTACATCAAGGGCGTCTCGTCCAATACGCTGATGACACGACTCTTTGTTTTAACTCAAACTCAAGTGAAGAACTGGAACAGGTAACGTTCATTGAGCTTAACGTTCAATTCAATATTTTAACAAGCTCAATATCAAAACAAATGCGACAAAAACGTCATTCATGCAGTTTCTTCTGCGCCAAAGCGACTCAGGTCATAGTCCAACAGTAATGGTGGGCAAAACTGTGATCGAAGAAGTCTACTCGGCAAAATTCCTCGGAATACACCTTGATCAGGGGTTGACTTGGGATTGCCATGTAGACAGTATATGCTCCAAAGTATCCTCAGGCATTTATGTTTTGAGGCAACTTTCTAAATATTGTCCGATCCAGATACTGATGACGGCATATTATGGAGTAATCTACCCTCACTTGTCATACGGACTGGCACTGTGGGGTGGTTGCGCAAATGTTATCTTTTCCAGACTGTTCATTCTGCAAAAAAAAAGCAGTCCGTATAATTGCCAAACTGCAGTGGAGAGAGTCGTGCAAGCCATCATTTAAAAACCTAAAAATGTTGACATTACCCTGCCTGTATATTTTAGAAACGTGTGTGTTCTTTAAATCAAAATGCGATCCCATAAGAGGTAGAGTTATACACTCTTATGAAACTAGAGGCAGGGACAACTACCGAACTGGAAGACACAGGACGGTAGCTTACGAGCGCTTGCCCTCACAGGCGGGTGCTCGTTTTGTCAACAAATTACCGAACGCAATTAAAAGTGCCCCGACGCTGAAGGCGTTCAAAACTCGTCTGAAAGCTCCCTTGATATGGGAAGCGTTTTACAGCACAGATGAGTTTTTGGCACACCAATGGGAGACCTAGTGATTGGCTGACTGACGTAGGTGCTGGAGTGGATTAGTTCAAACGAATGAATGATTTGACTATTGTAAGTATGAATGTGACTATGTATTGAATGAATGTTTTTTATATATATATATATATATATATATATATATAAACTTTAATGAATTTGTTTGCAAACTTGATGATTTCTATGCAATATTTGTATATTGTTTCATGAAATAAAACATTTATTATTATTATAATGATTAACTAAACAATTCGACCTTGAGGGAGATTGACCTACCTGCAAATGTCACTGTAGCAAAGGTTGCTGTGATTTAATAAAAGAGGAGGTGGTGGGTATTTTGTGACCAAGGTCCGAGATTGGAGTGAACTCCCCAATAGCAAGATTGTCTACATGCACTATTCATGAGTTTCATGGTGTTTTTCCGTGATTTTCAATCTGTCGCCAATATATTCCAATGGTAAAAATTTTCTTCTTCTTTAAATATTAACATGTCACTATGTAATTGATTTAATGTATAATTTATAGGAAATGTTTTATATGAATGATTACGAAGACTATTATAATATTAAGATAAACTCTTTGCAAATATAATTAATATTATTAAATGTGTATTTTTATATACATACGTTTAATATTAACTATGGCCATAGTTTAGTATATTAATTGTCTTATTTAGAAATAAATATCTTGAATAAATTGCATTTTCAGCGAACACACTTTGTAGATACTGGCAGATATTCTATTGAGTAAGACGATGGGGTTTTATTAAGCTTAATTTGTAGTTGAACTATGATTAATAACAAATACAATTTGTCAACAGACTGTTGTAATGCGTACAAGAGTGTGAACAAGTTTCTTGTTTGTATTAAACAAGCAGACCATTACAATAATTAAATACAAGTAAGCCATCAATAGTAAATGTCACTTGGAAAGATCTATTCTGTTAATAGTAAATTTATATATCCCACATACTATTAAAAACATTCATCTTATTTTATATTATTAAAAATTAATTACGAATAATTTTCATGAACTATATTGTTTTACAAATTAAAATTCTTTTAGTATATTACGATATTGGTATTTAAAATATCCAGTACAGATAAAAAATAAAACAGTCACACGTTATTCTTGTTTGATCATTTACTTTCCTGTTTTAACGAAAACAGTTGTGTGTAGCTTTTGCTAAAAATATATTCCAAATTAATAAAACCAGACCTTCAGCATGACAAGTTACTGCTTTAGTCCCTTAGCTACGGCCGCTCATGTTATATTATTGGCTGACGAAAACAATTCATTGTTATGAAGGAGTTTTCTTCCACCTGAAATATCAACTCGAAAATAATAATTTACATTGTCATCTTAATTTCTGTAATTTCTAACACTTCCCCCTATCAATAAGTTTCCTTCTCCAGTACTTGCGTTAATGTCACTGGATCAATAATAATTTCAATTTTTTTTAACTATTTCTCTTTTCTTCAATGGCCGTCACATCCTCCAGCTTCTTAGGTCAAATTTATTTGAAAATGTAATAAACACCTTTCTTTATAACTTTTTGAAACAATTATTTGTAATTGGAGTTAATAAAGCCACCAAAATAATAAATAATATCATAATTTTGAATTGTAATTGAAATATCTAACACAATCTTTACCTGACAAATATGGTACAAAATATCCAAATACAAGCAGTATTAGCTCAATTATTGGATGAAGGATATACGATTGAGTGGATATATGAAGGTCGCAAACATGAGTTAACAAATTTCAAAATTTTTCTCGAAGGTTTACAACCTTTTCTACATATTACTACGAATTATAAAGATCATAGACGTTTACAAGAGTCCTTAGAACCTATAATAAAGTGATATACAGTATAATGATCAAGATGTAATGAAAAGTCAGAAGGTGCTCATTTATTAAAGAGTGCTAGAGATGTCTAACTAGTTGATTAATAGTTCAAGTTCCGTTCTGCCACTTAGTTTACAAACAACCTGACGAGAAGCAGCTATTATAATATCTCGTCATTTATCAGTATAAGATCATTTAACATACATAATCAATGGAATTTTTTAGATAGATAAAATTAAAATTTAGTTTCCTTATTACAGCTCAATCATCATGTAGTACGCCATGTTTTAGGAACATAGCGTAGTACATTATACGTAGATAACGGAATTTGAATAGACATAGCTGTACGTGGAGTAATACAAGATACAGCCCACACCATCGATACACATACTGGACCGTATACTCTTTTAGTGGATTACGTAATAAAAATAGGTCGACTTTCAATGAGGAGTTGGATTTGACATCGGAGGCTGTAGCAGATCTCAAATAGCTCTCGTATGTCCTTCTTCTCTAAAAATAACCCCTATTACAAAAAATATAGTTTTTTATAAGCACTAAACTTCGATACCTACGTAATAGGCAATAAATTAACATGAGTCAGGTCCGTGCTCCAATATTTGACGATGTAAACCAGAACTATTAGAATGCTCGATATAATAGCCTGTTTTTCCTCTAAAACATAATCGTAATATAGTTCATTCCATTTTATTAAACGTCTACAGTATGTTTTTTCTTAGACAATTTCTATATAACCACTACCAACATGTTGTTCTTTAAAATAATTCTTATTGCTGTACTGTCAAAGATTTAAAGATATATTTACTGTACCTAAAGGAAAGTTAAACGTGGTTTTACGGAAAACAGTTTTTTGAATTCAGTATGTCATAAATTTTTGGGGGTACTGTCATTGGATAATTTGTATACAGAGATATTTGGGCAGACAATACTATAGTGGCGACTAACGGTTGTGCAAAACCTCTTATGACGAAGAAGTTAGCACAGTGGTAACGTAATTGCTAAACTATGGCTGACGTAATACTCAAAGACTAAGAATCATACGCAAATTGTTTATAAATATGACAACTAAAAAAAATAATTCCTATAGTTTTATTTAGACTGACTTTACAAAACGTAAATGGAAACAAATGCCTTAATGTTTTTATAAGGATCATTACTACTGTTTAATCTTAATTTCATTAGCAAATTAATATAGATAAGACTGAAGATAATTTTGACAAAGAATTAAATTGCAAGGTGCTTAGTATATGATTATGAATTAAACCAGCATAGAAAATTAACTTTCCGTTTAATTCAAATTTAACTATCCAATAGAATAAATAAAATTTACTTGAATGATTATTCATATTAGCTGAAAAACACTATTAATTTCGCTGGACTTGTCCAAGACCACATAATGCCATGAAATAATTTTAAGAAGAAGAAATCTAAATTTATGCGTATTCTGGATGCCAAAAATTGTACCCTGATTTTAGCTATTGACTTATGTTAAACTTTCTACCATTTATTCTCTTATTCCTTAGAGTAAATGTAAGTTATTAGTTAACCACTAAGGATGTTGAAGCTTATAATCCTTCAAAGCCAGATAATAAAAAAATATGTAACATTTTGCAGCAGGAGAAAACTTTTCCAGAATAAATGCCAATGCCAAACGTGACATTCATTTAAGAGCCAAAACATGTCACCTTCTGTGACAGAGAAATATGGAATGAAAATGAACCTTAGTACATGAGCAATGTGCTACCTTGGTAAAGATATGTGTTAAAGAATTTCTCAGAAACAACGACTAAGATGTATGTGACAAACAAAGTTACGAATGTGTTATGTTTTGGGTAAGGCTGCTAATTCCGTTTCAGATATACGTGGATACACTCGTTTTGTGCAAACATGTACATATATAAGAAGTAAAAAAATCATAGAAATAAAACAAAAAACAACACTAGGTGTGTTTACTAAAATAGCATATGCACGGTAGCTATGTTTATCAAGCACGATTAAATACGAAGCTGTTATATAACTGCCACAATTTCTAACGAATCTAGCAGTTATTAATATATTTATGGGGTATTTTTGGTTTTTTGCTATATTATTGGCAGATCCTTATCTGTCCTGTGCTAATCTTATATAAATCAGAATAGCCTAGTCCATAGCGTTTCCTATTTATTTTACTTATTTTATCCTTCCAGGTCCTCTTCTACATTTAAGTTTCTATTCCATTGTAAATCCTAGCAACTTCCATTTACTACCTCTGTAAATGTGATCAAGGTAGGAAGTGTTCTGTCTTTTAACGATACCAAGAACTCCTCTGTATGTTTAGGACTTTGGAAATGTGTTCTAACGATTATATTCCCCAAGTTAAGCACATTTCAAATACTTCCAGTCGTCAATTAGAGTGACCTCCATTGAGACAATACAGAAGAGTTTAGTAACGTAATCTTTCCAAACCTTTTATCTAATAGTTCGGGTGTGTTAGTTTGTTCAGTCTATGGAATGCATTGCTGGAAGTTCCTATTTAACAGCGTACATCTTTTACTGGACAAATCATTTTTTATCCATCGTCCTATGTGCTTAAATATTTCAACCTGTACGATGATTAAAAACTACATATAGTTTGGGGTTAAAGAACAAGCTATCACATAAACTTTTAACTATCGAAATTTTAAGTTAGCTCTTAACCAAAATAAAGAGGAAAAAACCATAAGAGGGATTAAACACAACTAATAGGATTTTAACCTATTTATAAATATCAAGAAACCCCTTTTCACTATCCAACGTTTTTGGAAAACTATAAAAAAGAGAACTAGACTAGCTCTAAGATAAAAACTATAATAGTGCTGTAAATAAAAACCTGCCATTTTATAATGCAGAAAATGTACAGACTGAGGGCTGTTAATATTTATAATAGTAATATAATATACCCTTAATATTACAATCCTAAATATCTATGTTATGTATTTTATACATTTGAACAATGTGTATTTTTGAGGTAAAATATGTATGAATTTAGGGAATTTAATGTATTATTATACAATGTGTATGTAGCAATTATATTGTGCAATTGTGTATGCAGGAATTGATAAGTTGGTTCGGACTGCTGCACTTAATGGCAGAAGTACACCTTCTCTACCTAGAAATTTTGAGCGGAAAACTCTCCCTATATATTCAAATGAACAAATAGCAGTCTATATTACACAGCTGGAGGAGGATCATACAATGCAGAAATCAACTAAAACATTCTTCGCTATGTACTTTATAAGGCAAACCTCTAAACATATAACTTCGTGGCCAGTTTTTAACCTAAGCAGAGACAGATATATGTATTTAAGTTCAATTCATGTAAAAGGCAATATATTTAAATTATATTTATTATTGCAATATTAAATAATAAATAATTATATTTATTATTTAATATTGCCTTTTATAAATAAATATATATATATATATATATATATATATATATATATATATATACATATATATATATATATATATTTATAAAAGGCAATATATTAAAAAAATTGTTATAAATATGCTCTCTGTTTGTGCTCAGTTCTTCTCAAAATTGTTTCAAAGCCACTGTGTTTTATGCATTTAGTTTGATAATTCAAAGATGTAGTGGGAAGATAATTATTCTAAAGTCTGTATTTGTATTTATATAAAAATGATGGAAAAATAAATAAAATGATCAAGATGTTTCATATATTTTGTGAATATTTATTTATAATTTTAACTGTAAAAATAAATATATTGAATGTTGCTAGCGATGACTGTTCCATAAATTCAAAATGTTTTAGTTTTCTTACACGTGATATATTTTTATTATCATGTACATTTAAAACATTATTTTTTTCTGAAGGATAGATCAAGGATTAATATTATATTTTTATATATACAATTTGTAACTAGGATTTGGGAGCTAGATCGATTATTTTAGACGATTGTGAATAATTTTTATGCATAACTTATTCTAATGCAATAACAGCATTTGAAGCAGACAAAACTAATAAACCTTCTAGAAGCAATCATTCGTCTTTATGTGGAACTATAAACCTAGAAACCAAACTATACCTGCAAATGGACAGGGGTGTGTCTGCAAGCAAGTACAGTAAATATTTTAGCGATTGTGGCAGACCTCATGTAAAGCAACTCATTGTGCTTTTATCTGGATAACGTAGTTAAATTTACTTAAGATTAATATAATCTAGTCAAGTTGTTTATTTTGCGTATGATTGCGTATTAATTTTGGTGGTAATATTTAGCTTGGTATTTTAGATTTTATTTGAATATAAAAAAAAACTCCACTTTATGATGCACTAGGACAATCACACATATAAAAGTTACCTGCAGGGTTATAGTGAACATTCTTCAATAACTAGGAATGTTAAACCCATTCGTGTTTTATGACACACAACACAATGGCAATAAACCTCACAGTTTTAACAGTGCCATAATCCAGCTACTTGATGGATACTTGTTATGCAGATTTTGCCGATACGTTCTTCTTTAAGTCATCTTATTACCACCACTGCTCTACGCACAACGGTCGCCATTGATGTGGACAATACAGAAGGAAGTGTCCTAGGTTGTTGGTGTGAAGCGGAATGACGTTTTCAGGTTTTAGGGCTATGGTACTCTCAAATAAATGGTCTCTTAGTCTCCCTGAATGTTGGGACATTACAAATAGAATTATTATAATTTTAATAATTGTATGTTACGTTCATATTTGGTAGTCCAGATGAATTAAATATAATTAATTCTATTTACTGATCAAGTAATTCAAGACCTAATATAAAAACCCCTCAGTTTCCAATTAAAATGTCTCCTTTACAGAGCAATAACCTCGTTTAATAGTCTCTTATGTATAGGGAAAAAAAACAAGGTGTGCATGTTCTCTGAACATTCAATACCAGAAAAAGGTCATTATGTTTAATAAGAAATGCGTGATTGTGTTAAACAAATAAATATCATTGATCCCCCCCAACACTTTCATAATATATATCGTATAGTTCTATCGGTAAAACTAGATTCCAAGTGTATTACAGACAAGTTGAAAAATGGAATAAACAAAGGCTATTCTTAAAGTTACCTAGGTATCGATTAAAAGGTTAAACCGCAAATATTTAACAAGTACCTACTTACCTTAATAGATATATCTAATTTCGTCATCAGTTATCATGCCAACCTTTTTAATTAGTTATATTATTTTGATTTGAATACAATATATATATTTAAGAGGTGAATAAATTAAAATATTTACATGACCAAATATGTTTAGATGTAGCTGAAAAATACATTACACATATTTACGAGCAAAATTATGTAGTATAGGATATGATAATAATAAGTCAATATGAGAGTTATTACATGTTTGCGAAGTCCGTATTACGACAATCTTATAGCCTACAGTGATTTCTCATTAATCCCAAGAATTGAAAAGTCAATTTATTATTACTAAACACCAGCCTTGCCAGTTTTGTTCCAATAGTAAAACTATCATATTTGTATGGGAGAGTCATAAACAGTAATTTTATAGTATGGCAGTAAAGCAATAATCATCAATAAAGGTAAAGAATTATATATCTACAAACCTAAAATCAAATAGCGATTTAAATAATGAAAATTACGGGTTATTCCAATTACAAACACCCTTTAACATCCCTTAATCCTCACAAAGTAATTTTCATATGCTGAATAAAATCTCCACTAACCTTTATAATTTATTTGTTGATTGCTGGATTTTTATTCCCTATAAGTAATTCTAACTTATTCTCTCGTTTAAAGACCAGTTACAATAGTTAACTATAGAACAGTTAAAAGTAATTCTAAAGCTAATTAGTTCATAATCGTTTACTACTCCAAGAACAATGTCATTTCTGGCAGCACATATTTTTAAAACTAAACTTCCTTTCTTTAAATATCATAAAGACTGGAAACACATTTCCAGAGTGGCTTGACAGTTGACTGAGGAAGGAATCCTGGATAATGGATGTTATTCTGGAGTAAAGTTTTCACTTTACTGTCTGGCCGTCTCTGTAAATGAGGTATGTTTACAGTGTGCACACTTTACTGAAATTGTCTGTAGTCTATGAAAAATAACTTTTTTTGACTTAAACTTGTATAAATTCGTTCCACCTAAGTTATTTTTATAAATTTGTTTAATGTTATTATAGAATTAAAAAGTTACATTAACAAACATATATTTAATTGTTAAAATTAAGTTATATTTTGTATGTTAGACTGAAATTAGCAATGGTTTATTTAAATAAATATTTGAAAAGTGAAATTTTATATTACCTGGAACATATTAATTTCACAAATAATACGTATTTTAGTTTAGATTAAATAAAACCCCTTACTATATTACAAAAAAAAAACATACATTTAGTTCTATGTTGGAGCTGTATTGGTTTTCTGTATATAATTTTTTAAATAAAACAATTTAAACCAATATAAACCTTTTAATAGTGAGGCCTTTCGATAGCAAGGCTATCATCGTCAGACACATCACAAATAAATATACAAAAAGTAAATAAAAGTAATATAAGCTTATATAAACATATGTTTAAAATTTTTTTACTTTTGTGGCTAAATATATCATTATTACTCTAAATGGTAGTTTTATTATGCATTTGAGTGTTAATAAACATTATAAAATTAAAGAATAAGGCCTCAAATCTCCTACAAATATGTGGTAACATAGTTGTATTCTGCATTCCTAAAAGTTTTTTAATAAGACAGCCCTATTTAAAAAAAAAAAAAAAAAAAAAACTTATCGGTTCATGCAGTCATGAGTTCTTTGTCTTTGGAAATGTTTATTCAAATATTAAATTTTAAAAAAGTGTTCATCTAAGAAATTAGATTTTTGTAATTTTTAATATTTTATGTTATTTTTCCTAAAACCCCAAGACCACAACTATGCTTTAGAAACATCTTAGTGAAAATGCATCCTTTAATTTCTTAGTTATAACTAAAATAAAACGTTCTTTCTTGTTTAAAGTTTTGTACATGAAGTGTAACATGTGGGCTCTATTTTCTTATGCAAGAAAATTTAAACTATCCATAATCTGGAAAGTTTTCCGAAACCTTCTTTACAGATTTTTGAGTAGATATATACAGGAGAAATAGTAATAATAAACACAAATACTTTGTAAATAGAAATATTTAAATGCTGCATTATTTAGACTATAGTAGAAATCTATAACTTTACATAAAGAAAATCTAAATCATTGTATGATGGCTTAATCTATTATATAATATCTACACTATAATATGGTGCTTTCAATGAATTTATATATATATATATATATATATATATATATATATGATCAAAGCCTGGATATCTACATAAAGAATGTGACAGTATTGATTTTTTTGTAGTTTAAAAAGCTAAATTTATATGAATACAAAACCCCCCACAAATTCATTCAAATTTATATGAATACAAAACTCTCTACTCCTACTATTAGATGAATACATTATTTTCAATGTTATGGGTAATTTCCATGGCCCTCAACAAGAAACTATGAGGGAAATGTTATTCCAGTTTTTATTGAGTGTAACATTAAAATGTATTCAAGTTTGGGATATATCTTGTGATGCAATAGACTTATGTCAAAATTAGTTTTCATATGAGTTAAAATTAGTGTTAAACAATTAAAGCTGATATCAGTTGTTAGTTTAAAGTGTGTGAATGCTTAAAGTATTAAATACATGTTTTAAAACTTCATACCACAAGGTGGAAAATTTACCCCCAGAGAAAAGTTGGAATTCCGTAGTGGAATAAAGAACTCATTGTTTATGGTTAACTAATTAATTAAAAGCTTGAGATTTTTATTTTTAACTGATTTTACTTCATCATTTCTAAATACAGTTTCAATAGCATTATTACTAATAGTTTAGATTATGAATTGTTCTTAGTAATTGTGCTAGTATTAGTCTTAGATTACTCATATGAAACTAATAGGGAACATAGTTTGCATTATCATAAGACTTAGAAAACTATTCTGTAATTTGCGGGAATAACGTATTGTTTGTGGCAAGAGGTAAAATACTATATGGATTGGGTGGAAGCAAGGACTAACCTGGAAAATGTCGCGCACATATTTTACTTAAGTCTCCATTTGACGAAAATGTCATAATAGTCTGTACATTAACTTTAAAATTATAGTGCCATTAAAACAACTGCGACTACAATCGGGACGAATATTATAATCAAGTAACTAAAGCTACTGCTTCGAATAAAATTATGGAAGAAAATTAAACGTTTCCCTGAACAGAAAAAAATGTTTTATATATATAACCTATAAATTAATCTGATTTAGTTGTTTTATCGAACCAATGGAGCGGGAATGCCATGTGAGATATTGACTTAATTCGGAAATAAAGATACTAAACCCTGAAAATGTTTAAATTTATAATCTTAAACATTTGTTGAAAAAAATACTTCCTACGTTTTAGGGTGAGAATGAAATGATAGTCAGTCAGCATTGCCATTTATGATAAAAACTGACTTTAAGGAATTATACTTATAATTAACTTGAACATTAACAGATAATTTTTGGTATATAGGTAGGTTTTTTATTACGCACGCATTCATTACTTACTGATTATGTTGCATAAGAGGGTATTCACTTAAGCAGTGCCTTATGCGTATATTGCTTATCAAAGTACGAGTATGATGACAAACCTGACTTTTGCATTTGAAAGTATGGTGAGGTATACCTTATAACCTTAGAACTTAGGCTTAAGCGGTCGGTGTCATAACTAGAATCTACAGTTTTCGGTGACAACTGCGTCAAGGTACTATCTACAACATTTAAAAGATGACCAGACGTTTCGCCCATACTGTGATGTGGCATCCTCAGTGGTTTCTCTGAGACTTAAATCGGCAAGTGGCCTTCCAGCTTTATAACAGGTGGTGGGGTGGGGACTGGTTAGCAGGTATGCTGGAGGGGGGTGGAGGCACGACCCACGTGACCTTCGGTCATTGGCCGAAAAATCAATATGGCTGACTTTTCCATTTTATTTCAATTTACTTAAAATGGGTTCCCATGTCTTTGGCAGCCGTATACTATCATCCTTATTAAAATTATTTCTTCTTTTATATATTTCTATGGCTTCCCTTACGATTCTCGGGTAGTAATGTGGAATGTTGGCAAGGACTTTAGTTTTGTCAAATAAAATTCCATGATTACTTTTTGTGCTATGTTCAGCAACAGCAGACTTTTCCGTATCTTCATTCTTAGTATGCCTTATATGTTCCTTAATCCTTGTGGAAATTAACCTCTTGGTTTCCCCTATGTAGACTGACCCGCAACTACAAGGTATTTCATATACTCCAGGCATAGCTAGTGGAATTGTATCTTTGACTGGCCTCAGAAAATTCTTTAATCTATTCAGTGGCTTGTAAATGGTTTTTATATTTTCTTTAATTAATAGCCTGCCAATCTTTTCCATTGTTCCCTTTATGTAAGGTAGATATGCCTTTTTTGAGGTATCCTTATCTTGTCTTGTATCTACTCTATTGTCTTGTTCTTTCCTCTTCAACTGTTTTCCAATAGTATAATTGATTTCTCTAACTGAATATCCATTCTGTTTTAATGTCTGGTCATCTTGTAAATATTGTAGATAGTACCTTGACGTGGTTGTCACCGAAAACTGTAGATTCTAGTTATACCTTATAACATTGTTATTTATCTTAGAATTTAAGTGACTCTGTAAAACAAATAAAATACTGTGACTTTTTTACGCCTTTATACTGGTTTATAAAAGTAAATGTATCAAATTATAATAAACAATAACTGTTGATTTTTAATGAATCAATTGTATGGTCATTATTAAAAAATAATTATAACCATCAAGTGTACAACACATGTCGATCCCATAACATAATACCACTATTGTTGGTTATTTCAATAAAAACCTAACGATATAATCCGTAAACGCAACTTGATTCCTGGATCTGTATGTGATATGTACAGGTCCTATAAAAACAATATGTGCAAACTCACGTAAACCAAAAGGCATAAACCAGAAAAGTGTCAGGTTATGCTACAAAAATAAACATTTTATATCTACAGTAACACGTTGCATGTTAAATGTATCATTTTGAAAATACTTGCGCACAGAGTTTATTACTGAAATAATAGGTTAATTCTGTAAAAACCTAAAATAACTTTTGAAAGCTAAAAAGATCTCACAACATTACTAGTATGAAGTTGGCAATTCACAGTTTTTTAAGGTGGCTGTATTCATAATACATTTATTTACATTAAACACAGTTAGGACCTTTTCCGTTACTTCACTACCATGGTTTTAGTATCGCAATTACGGTTAGGTTTGGTTACGTTAGTTAGGTGGCTACTGAAGTTGATAACAAACTGGTAAATCAAATTATTGACTTATCGCTGAATGCGCTCTCCATGAGTAAAAGCTATTGTGAAGCGATAATATAAGGCCAGCGATATCGGATTGCTACTGGATAAGAAATGCCAAATTGGATGTAAAAATTAATTAGGGAACATTATTTAGAGCAATAGAATATTTATCAAGGGGTAGTTAATTAATAGGAAACGTCCCACAGTTATTGAACGTCCAGGATTTTTAACCTCCGATTTTTCAAATATTTTCCATCCTTAGAATTTAACTTACAACACAGCTATAATGAAATCGAAGTAATAATAATTATACGATAAATTATTAGTTCCAGCTTACCGTATAAAGGTGAAAGAATTTTGAAAATATTCTAAATAAATGCTTAGTAGATATTTTCTCACGTAAATCAGTTTTTGTTATTGAATCAAACTAAATCTATGTTTTATTTAATTAAAATCAAACCAATACCAAGATCAGATAAACGTGTGTATAGTGGTATTGACCCACCCGCCCACCCATACACGTACAGTGGTATTGACCCACCCACCCACCCATACACATACAGTGGTATTGACCCACCCGCCCACCCATACACGTACTGTGGTATTGACCCACCCGCCCACACATACACGTACAGTGGTATTGACCCACCTGCCCCCATACACGTACTGTGGTATTTAACTTACCCCAAATAGCAATTGTAGCTTAGAGATCAGGTAATCTGTTTGAGGACATAATAGTGGTGAGTGAGGCAACGACCTACCTGTAGAGAAACAGTACACCATTTAACAAGTGTTGTTTTTCTGAATGTCTCTTACACAGTTTTCATTATTCTGAAACTAAATTCGTTCCTTTTTATAGTGCTGTCGTGTTACTGTGCAAATTGTCTATGCCTAAATTAAATTTGTATCCTTCACCTGATAACCAGTAACTCATACTTTAGAAAATTATATTTCATTGGTTCTTCAAAATAAATAACCTTTAAAATATACGAAACTATTTCCAAAGCTTAATAAAAATCATGGAATTGTGTATAAAATGTGTAAAACTGCCTGTTTTATGAATTTATACATAATGAACAGTATACGAGATAAAATATGAAAAAGCTAAAAGTTTGATATAAAAATAACAATAAGAACTACAATGAGTAACCCATCACATCCTTCTTTCCTCCTATTCCCGTCCCTCTACGTTCACCTTAACTCTCTGAAATTAACGTTAACATTTCTTCGAGTGTTCGAGTTAACCACTATGTTTATATAGTGGTAAAATGTTACACGTATATTTAGAACAACAAATATTGTTCGAATATCCATGGTATACTCCTTTCAGAAATAACAGCTTTATGTAAACATAGTACATGTTATATTGCCTAGAAGGCACCACAAATGTTACTTATAATATAATTGATGCAGCAAAAAAATTACTATACTAATTTAGAATCTTCAAAATGAAACTTTTAATTTAATTCATTATACAAGAGAAATATTATTAGGCAATGAAAAAAGGCTCTGGAGTAGCTTTAATTAGACAGACCATACCATTTTTACGTTTATTTTTGAGATGCATTTGTGATGGAGCCTATCTGTGGCTATTGTTGTATGCTATAAATATACGCAAGCCTAATCTACTGGACTCAACTATAATATTGGATTGATGCCATCTGGGCATCTTAATTATATCAATAAAATAAGTCCTCACAAACAAATATAACCACACCTTTAATCTCTATCTCAAAACTCTCAACCAAAACAATATAAAAATTACTATACAATATGGTTTCAACATATGTTTAAATAAATATTATTTAACAACACATCTCTCCTTCTTTTTCAAATAAGTTCAATTTTCAAGTAATAATCATCTATTTCGGTCAACTACTCCACCATACCCCATTCTTATCTCATAGCGACGTGGTACTCCTTTTATTTTCCAAAAAAATTTTTCCTTTTCTGAACGTCTTCTGTTTCGTCTCCTAAAGTATAAATCAAAGTATTCACTTGGTAAATCTCTGGAGCTTCATTCAGCTTCGAAACAACTCTATATCGTTCCCAGCGTCTAGGCCAATTTTCCCAGTTGGGATTTTCCCAGTCCAGTTTTTCGGGAGCATTTATAGGTAATGGACGAAATGTTATATCTTCTTTGTCTTCTACACCTGACACCATGGATTGATGCCGTCTAGGTATCTTAATTATATTAATAAAATAAGTCCTCACAAACAAATATAACTATACCTTTAATCTCTATCTCAAAACTCTCCACCCAAAACAATTTAATAATTAGTACGCATATGGTTTCAACATATGTTTAAATAAGTATTAATTAACAACACAAATATAATTAGCAAAACAGGTTTGAACGTAGTTCTAATTACCAACTATTATTTATAATATTTGTCAGGGTTTGTGATGTTTGTACTAATATTTAAAGATGGCTTCACAAAGTAAGCAGAAATGTAATATATTGCGTTAAACCAAATAATTGTAGTCAATTATTTACGGCTGATATCCTAGGTACTAAATTATCGATCTCCTAATTTAGCATGTTAACAGTTTGTATTGGACATACATCATACATTTAAGGATATAAAATGTGAGCTGTGAGAGTCTAACAAATAATAATTCAATTTTTAATGTTTTATAAATGTTGTTTGCTTTATAAACATCCCGAAAACATTAATAGTCAGGGAATATCAAAATCTACAGAAATCACAAAATTTAACCTAAAAAACCACATATTTATTAAATAATGAAGCCTAATTATAAATAGAAGATATTTGTGACTCTATTCATGTGATGCCATTTTAATATGCTCATTATTAGACAATTCAGTAATATAAATGTATATTTTTTTTCCAAAATCTATATTTCAAATGGATCAATTTGATAAATCATTCACTAAAATGATCATTGTTTTGGTTATTTATATAACTAACACGTCATGTACGTATAAAATATGTTAGTGCAGTTGTTCTGAGGTACAATGACATTTCTTGTTTGTGTTATCTAGAATGCTAGATATCTAGACAATTCTTTTTTCTGCACTATTTTAACACTAAACGTCTCATCCGTATATTAAATAAACAGAGAACTATTTTTTGTACATGTAAGATCAATAGTCAGCTGAAAACCTGCCCTTTTAACTATAATTTATTCTTAATATTAGCCCCATTTAAGTTGAATGTTTTAGATGACGTAAATTCCTAAGTTTGCCAGTTAATACAGCCATTTTTCATTTCATTTCATTATTAAATTCTAATGTTCCTGCCGTTCGTTGCTCAAGTTCCTAGAGCTTAGTAGTGGGAGTTTTAATTAATCCCAATCCGAGGCTATAATCAAAACTACATTAACTGAATCTAGTTCAAATACTTTGTATAGGATATAAATCGTATAACGCGATAGGTTTACGAATCGCATTGTTTGTTTATGACGTGGATGTAAAACAGTTGCTTTAAAGTAAGTGGTGCTTGTCAGTATTGCTTGACTATGTGTAACTTAAACTAATATAAAAATGTATATCACCTGTTTTAAGATGCGATTTAAAACTGATTAATGTGATTCTCGTAGATGAAAAAAGTGCAAAGACTGCAACGGCTCAGACTGGGCTAGCCAGTGGCCGAGTGGTCTAAGGCGTCAGGACTTTGAGCTTGGGTAACGCTGGTTCGAATCCGGCCTAGACTGAAAGATTTATCAGTATTATTCACCGTTTACTGTACCGGTTCACCCTCTTACTCTGTCTGATTAAGTTCCTCGCACAGATCAATAGTCTATGAGGAATGGACAGAGTAAGGTTAAAGAGGAAATCAGCCTCTCCTTAAAAAAAAAAGATGTGCCTGGCTATAATTTCTATTTGATAATTTTATTTAAATATGTGTAGAAAGTAGATTATGCAAGCATGTCTTCTCTCCTATAATGAGGTAGACCCACCCCATTGACACGATATGTGGGGATGAATACGCTTCCTTATGACCAAACTACTCACCTTGTTGAAACCACTATGTCTTCATGGTCCATCCCCATTGGAAGATCAAATCAAACAGGCATCAAAGCCCACCTGCTCACTCTATGCATAGGACTGTTTTGTGTCACTAGGTAAGTGGTACTTATTATATTTTCTATGTAATTTTTTCGTTTTATCTCCAAGTCTGCAAATAACTTACTTAAAGTGTATGTAAATGCAAATTTTTTTACATTACTCTACTCATTCCCCATGAACTATTTGATTTATGAGATAATCGTATCTATTTTTTATTTTTTTATTTTTTTTTTAAACTTCACTCGCCAGTTGACATGGGTCTACAGGCCTGTGCGTCAACTTTATTCAACGAGTGAAGTACCGACCGTTGGCTCAGTGGGGATTCGAACCTTGGACCTTGCCCTCCGCAGTCCGAAGCCTTAGCCACTGAGCCACCACGCCGGTAATCTAGACATAGTATGGCAAATAACCACCTACGAATTATTAATAACCACCTAATAATATTATTAATACTTACAAAAACTTGCAGTCAAGAAAAGGATTCGTAGCTCCACTGTCTCTCTCACACTTAAGGTATTTAGCGCCTTAGCTTCCTCAGCTACTGGATCTCTTAATATACTTTTTCAAATTTTACAACGGTAAATTTTAATTCTACGTAGTGGTAAAACAATGTAATACGATACATTTCTGGCGAAAGGCCTTATTGAAAACATACTTTGATAATTTAATCAGTTAAATATATTTAACTAACCAATATGAACTCGATCTCAACTTTACTACGATACACATGTTTTTATACTTTGTAAACAAATGTATATGCTCAGAAATTACGACCTAAATATTCTCAGAATGTCATAGTATCCTTGGAATGCCAAACAAGAACCTAAAACCACAGGGCGATTGTGGACAGGAACGTCAAATTAACAATCTAGCTTACTTGAGGCTATTTTTATTTTAAAACCTTTGGTATGGAAAACTAAATCAATAATATTAATTCCAGAATAAGCTGTAAAAAATGTGTTTGTATATTTGATACATCAACGTAGTAATACAGCATTTAAAGATAAACAGTGTTTTCTTTACTTTTTATAAACTACCCTTGTGGGTAGATTATAAAAAGTAAGTTGGTAGGTAGTGGGTAAAAAAGTAGTGGGTAAAAAAGTAAGTAATGGGTAGTTTATAAAATCTTAATGGTCATGTTTAAAGCTGATCTATCATGTGGACCAAGGTCACCAGTGGTTCCGCAGAGATCTACCACAATCGTATCTGTATTTTAATGCAGCCAGAGGTAAATAACGAGTTAATAAATAAGTCAATCTTCAATTATTACTGATTTAAGATTATAAAATAATATGGTACGTCATGTAATAATGATAGTAAATACAGTAATTAAAAGAAATTCATAACAAAAGTATATTTCAAAAAATCCAATAATTTCATTTGGATTAGTTCACAATAGTGATATAATAATTAAATAATATTATAAGATAATAAATATATACAATGTCGATTATATAATGTATTTTCTTAATGGTTTGCTGTACAACAAAATGTTAAGAATTACAACTACAACGTTTTGTAACTGGACGAGAGTGTGGGATTGTCTGCAAACAAGTAAAGTGAATAATTCAGAAGCTACCGCAGAGCACCTGTAGAACAATGGAGAGGTTTTGAGCTAGGATGACTGAATAGTTAATAGATGATCAATCAATTATTTAATATATAACATAGTAAGTATTATAGTTATGTATGACCTACAACATTTAATTAAATAAATATTTATCGGCACTTTTTTTAATTATAATATAAGAAAATAAGTAACACAAACGAAACTACAACTTCCATAGTACTCATATTTTCTGAAGTGCTTAAATAGGCTAAACATAGCTGTAGAGAGTATTTTATTTATTTAACCTTTTTAAAGTAAACCAAATTGCTATATAATTTATATATTACAGAGCATATATAATTATATATTGCTATAAATATTATATATTTATATATTACGCTGATACCGTATTATAACAACATGAAATAAATACTTACTTTTGGAGTATTTTATTTTTTATTATTATCGTTTAGGCAGTAGATTCTTTACATTACTGTCCTTGTTTGTTTAGTCATCATGTTAACACAATTAATAATCAGACAATGAGAGTATCATTTTACGTTATCTTGTACAATGTAAACGTAATTTAAACCCCGTTAAGATTACACTGATGAACTAAGTGGTGTTGAATGGCTGTCACTTTTCAATTCTACATAGAAATGTCACTGACATTACAAATCCCCATCACCTAAAAAATGATTATTTATTTAAATAATACAAAAATGTCCAAACGAAAATAAAATACCTCGTTGTTTCATGAAGACGTCAAGCTGATAATTATTTTTAACAAAAATGTTTGAAATAAAACCTTTTAATGAAATTATGAAAAGCTAGATTGGCTTTGATGTCCACTAAAATGTTTTTGTTTTTATTATTGTATAAAACTACTATATATTTTTGCATACTAAATTTTCACAGATACAATGAAAAAAAAACTTAGAAAATAAATTTTGTGATGTCGTTCGTCATAACCATTTTAATGGTCAGTTTAAGATTTGTGAGTGAAATGGTAAAAATAAATAAATAAATAAAAAGTACAGAAAAAATATTAGTTTTGATTGAACATTACTTAAAACAGTAGTTTGATATATCCTTTGATACTAAACTAGAAAGTATATACTGATGGAAGATCTCAATCAAGACGAGCTTAGTGAAGTGGTGGGTGAAGTATCGTGGCAAATTCAGTTAATTAAAAAAATTTACAGTTCTACTAAAAGAAATGTTTTCATTATTGGGGAGCTATCACTTTATTACCATACATTCTGTGTCTTAAACTCTTTCCTGCTGTTCAGAAAGTTGCATAATAAATATGCAGAACCTAAATTGATAAAATTACGGATAGTTTCGTGAGAAGTTAATTCATGCATGAAGCCCCTGCGTGAATTGTTCTATGTACTCTAATCAAGGCCCCAGTATGGCTTGCTAGTGAATCTATTACTAATTAAGTGTTAATTAAAGTCTCACCTCTATATTAGTAACAATATCCCCAAAAAACTTCAGAAAGGGACGTGCTCTATTAAAAAAAAAAATTACTTTACATTTTAGTGGTTTTCTATAAATAAATATACTGGTTATTTTATAATTCAGTTAATAATGTTTAGATAGTTTTCTTTAATACACGATCTTGTTTAAATTTGAAAATTGTTGTAAAAATAACTTAAGTTAACCTAGTGTTAAAATTCAATCCAATTTGCTAATTATCTAAATTATTAACTACTATAGCTAACCATTTTCTAAAGTATTAAATAAAAGTGTAAAAATTACAAGTTTCACTGTGTCAAGGTAGCCATATGCTAAAAGGAAATAGTGTGTTGGATCAGCTATTAAAAACTTTGATGGTGTTTAAATTACTGCGACGTTATTAAGATTGACAATAAATATACGCTAATAAACCTATCTATCAATACAGTTTTATACTATTTATCTACTATTTTTTTTATTTATTTATTTATTTATTTTTTTTTTTTTAATTTAAGCAATATTAAATAATATGTAATAAAGATGAAAACACTCATTGGTATAAAATTTACATTTGGATATACAAGATTATCTAACTAATTCAAGGAATTTGTTACTTGGTATGGGTAGTGCTATGATTATGACGAATTTTTCAGTAGCTTGGTTGGTATTTATTATTTCCTTTAAATAAACTAAAGGCTCCTAGTCATATATAGAGACATAACACACATTTAAAGGAACCGGGAATACTGCTTACGTATATAATGTCATTTTAGAACTACAACATATTACCACAGTCGTGTCGTTCTCGTGACATCGTAAAGGACAGACAGTAAAACTCCATACTTCAAGAGCTGCCTGAATAAGAATCCTCGATAATGAATGTCCTTCAATTGACACCACACTGTACCACCACTGGAGGTAAGGTTTCAGTATGCACTATGTATAACTTCAGTAGGCAATATATAACTTAAAATTTTACTAGAATAGTTTAATATGCAATTGCTTATGAAATAAGGATTTGTAATTATAAAAGTACTAAACTTGTGTACATTAAATGTTTCTCTTTACTTCCAGCATATTAATATGTCTGACATTTACTGTAAAGTCAAATATACTTTGAACAATATCACTTCTTACAAAATATTTTAAATGCCTAAGTATGAGTATTTATATGATAAGTAGTTATATGATAAGAAAATTATATTTTTAACATCCTATCAGTCATTTCCCTCTAATAAGACAGTAAACTTAATATTCTTACCTATTATTTATGACTATTAGTTTTTGCATTAATCTCATTTTTATAATCATTAAAGATTAAGTTAACATTTTAGCAGGTCTCTTTTTATACGAGAAATGCGTAAAGTTTTTTTTATTTATCTTAATACGAACATGTCAATTTTCATAGCTATGTTTATGTTAGTAGGATTTGCATTAAATGAAAGTAACGCATAGATGCATTAAACTGTAAACTCAGTGAAGTTTTTTATGAAACTTTGCTATATTAATCTGGGCGGTAAAAACTGGCTATAATAATTTAACCGCCTTGCTGGAGGAATGTTCCGTTGTTAATATTAAAAGCTTTGTTAATAAAGGTACCAGCAGCATACAATGGTCCATCTTGATACAATGGTTTTTCTTCAATATTGCACAATAGGCCCCTATTAAACCCAAGACATTGTTTTTATTATATATTTTTTTATTTATTTATTTTAGTTGGAGCATACAAAGCAATTCGTTAATAGTAAGTCATTAGGCAGTTCGTGATTTATGTGATTCCTTAATTAAATAATTAAATAATTAATTAATTTAATTAAGTTAATAAAACTTATTAATTAAATAAATCACACAATACCATTCATAAATACTAATAATGCAAAGCTATTAAAATAATATCTGTGACACATTTTAATTAATGCCCTGTGCTTAATTTTAATAATAAATATTATCGTGTTCTAAAATTACATCCTGTTTTTTATTTCTTTAAAATTCAATTTCAATTGATAGTCATACTCAGAAATATATTAGTTGACTTATATCGTCATTTATATTCCTGCTAAAATACCAGGAAAATATACGAAACTAAGGCGGTAGACATTTGTAAACTTATTTGAAAGGAATGTTGCATCTTTTACTGTAAAATATAATTGACATAAAATATAAAAAATATAAAATAATAAAAATATAATTATCATTTATATCCCTCATTAACTATCAAACTCTGATAAAACACCCTTTAAAGCAGTAAATGACAATTACGTGTGTAACAGCTTTACTTTATTAATATCTTATTAACTATTATGAACCAGATAATAATAAAGTTGAGAGAACAAAGATATTATATGGTAATAATTTTCTGAACAAAGTGTGTATTGTGCCAGATAAATTGATTTTAGTGGCCACATCTGATTTAAAGGTAATGTTTTTTTGCATTACGAAAAGAGCCCAATAAAATTTAAAAATTACATCAGTGTTTTAAATTTTTGGATATGACTAAAGTTAAAATTGAAAAATAACTGAAATTTTATTCGTTCTTACCAATAACATATTATACAGTTGAATATAAAAACAATTTTAAATAAAATCTACCATGATGACGGGAATGATGTTTTACCCGGAATGACATAAAATATAAAAAATATAAATAATAAATATAATTATCATTTATATCCCTCATTAACTATCAAACTCTGATAAAACACCCTTTAAAGCAGTAAATGACAATTACGAGTGTAACAGCTTTACCTAAAATGTTTTACACAACAATAATGTAATATTGCCTACAAACAATATTATAAATGTTACTGATTTTGAGATTTTTATATGAAACTAAACATAAAAGATTTTGTAAGTAAGTAATATCTTGTTGTAATGTGATGTAATATTGGATTTCCCTTTGTTCCAAGTAAATCGTTTATTTTGGTAAGGAATATAAGCTATTTGTAAAGAACGTACTAAGATGTTTTTGGTCTATATTACTGAAGTTGAAGTCTGGAAGTAAAAAGTTTGCAAAGTTTGTTGCCGCAAGTGACTTACAAGTACTTCTTGATAATTTATAGTACCAACTTTTTCTGGGTCTAAGCCCATTTACACCAGGTGTCCCTTACTCCTTCATACATAAGAAAGTGGGAAATACAATAAAAGTAAAAAGAATCTGAAACATGTAGGAAGATAAGATTTTATTATATACATTTATTTATAAATATTTATATAAATAACTATTATAACTCAAAATAAAGTGTAAAAAACAAATATTTTCATTAATCTTCTGTGTTTGGTTTTGTATAAATATACAGTACACGAAATTAATTTGTTTCCATACGAAGTAGACACTCAGATTAATATAGGATTATCAATATTAAAACTTATCTTATCTTCCTAAAGTTTGTTTTCCTGTAAATCTTCTAGTTCTCGGACTATTGGATTATTTAAAATATTACTACATCTGCAAAAGTATTTACATTAATTGCACATAGTATATTGATTGAAATTAAAACAGACATTGGAATCTGGTCAGCAATCTTTGGCTTAAGTTATGTTTACAATGAATCATGAAATTTCGTGGAATGTTTTTTCAAAAACAACATTATATTTGCCATATATTGACTACGAGATATTTGGCAAATATTGGCAAAACACAACATTCCCATCTTAGATAATCCACCCTACTCACCTGATTTGGCCCCCTGTGACTTTTTTCTTTTCCCTAAAGTCAAGTCAGCTTTGAAAGGAACTAGATTTGAGACTGTTGAAGCAGTAAAAGAAAAAGCGACGGAAGTAATGTATGGACTTACCGAAAATGATCTGCAGCATTGCTATGAACAGTGGAAAATTCGTATGGAGCGGTGTAGAGACCGAGGAGGAGAGTACATTGAAGGAGATAACATGAAATTGTAAATAATTGTAAATAAATGTTTTTTCCAGCATCAGTCCGGTTTTTTTTCTAGCCGCACCTCGTATATTATATATTTTTTTATATGCTAAGACAGTTTAATCGTTCTTACTTTGTTGGTATAAGGGAATATCGAGCATCTCTCTGTGCTATACAACTGTCAAAAGATATTATGGTGACTGCTACATAAATAAAATTATAAAATAAACTGTAAATAGAATAGGTGGGCATATAATTATTTATGATTAGAATCTACGTATTTTTTTTATATAAGTAAACACTATTGGACTATGAATCATCTAAAGTCAAACCAAGACAATCAATAAGAACTACTTCAATACCTACTGTACGTATATATTGTTGGTTGTAGGATAATTGTATGTCTTATCACATATGAAGTAATTGTTGTAAAATCATAATATACTTAAGGAAAATTGACGTTATCATTCATATCGCTAACAAATCGCTAGAATAGAAACATATTAGTCAAATTTTCAATAATTATTTAATCAACTTCTGTACTTCCTTTAACAGTTTTAATTGCTATGCACAACAGTTTTTTATCTGAATCCTATAAGGTGATTCCTGTATTTTTAACTTTTGTTAGTCATTTTCCATTTATTTTAAATATTAAATTTATTGTAAAATAATTAGTATTTTTTAATTATTTAAGGTATTAAACGTATTTAAAAAAATTGTATCTCTCTCATTAGTAAATATAATTAGCTCTTTTGTAATTTGAACATATAAATGTTCTCTGTTCTTCACAAGTAGAATAAAATACAACACAATGTTTGGTTGTAAAAAAGAATGAATCAATTGAAAGAAGCCATTTCATACGTTGAAGAAAATCCTTTACTTGATTAAATATTAGTTATTTCCTCATAAAATGTAAAAGAACGTACAAATGGAGTCGTGAATTGTTAGCACGGAAATACCATTACTACGGTAGGTTTTAAAAATAACAATATCCACTGTATGTTGTGAGCGAACAATACAGCTTCATTTCCCACAATCTTTGAAAATAAATTGTCTCACTGTCTGCACCATCAGAAACCCTTTATGCAATCTCCTCTCAGCGTTGTCAACAGAGAGAAAAACTGTAACAAGATCACGAGTCATCAAAACAATACAATTGTAGCTCAATCCACGTATTTTAAAACATTTTGACTTCTTCTGACTTTAAATTTAGTTCCCGAAGTCTACCTACGTTATGAGAATGACTGGTGATCACCAATTAAATATATTCATACCACTTTTTAACAATTTTAATATTAAGTGTTCTAAAATATGTAAGGTTTAGGGTATGAAATACTGGACTGAGAAAATAACTTACTATTAAGAAGTAATAATCCTTTTTAGATTATTTTCATAGGAAAATATGAGGGAACTTTCAAAGAACTAAAAGATAACTTATTTATTATAAGTAAAATAAATATTGTGGTGAATTATTATAGTTCAATTTTAATATAAACAAAATAATACAAATTACCTGTTAATAAGTGAACATTCTGTTGATCTTTACAAAAATAAAAAGAACAACAGAAACGGACTTCATCTCGTCATTTCAGGTGTCTCTTAAACGATGGTCACTGAGGACTGATGAATATAGAACTTTCTTACAGAAAACATTATTAACACCACACTTTAACAGAACAGCCCTATCACCCTGCAAGGCAACAGACTAACACTAACCAAAACCTGCAAATACCTGGGAGTCACCTTAGATTCCAAACTATCCTTCATTCCCCACTTCCGACGATCCAAGAAGACTGCCACAACCCGCTTCAAAGCCCTCACCTTTCTCAACAACCGACACCAGGGGTGCTCTGCCAGGACCCTCTCCTCTGTAAAATACCGCCGTCATCCGACCCGTACTCACGTTTGCCCATCCAGTGCTCGCCACCATCCCTCACAATGACCTCTCCAACTTTGAAAAAACCGAGCGACGCGCCATGCGCTTAGCATACCACCTTGACCGAGACCACAGCTCCCGAGACCTCTACACCATGTTCCACATCCCCACCCTGCGTGAGTTCCTCAACCAGTTGAACCAAACCTACCTCGCCAAAGCCACTGACTCCCCCATCCTGGCAGAGTACTTCACTCCACCTTACACCACCAGTCAACACTTCACCATCCATCATCTGATCCACGACCGTTTTTAACCCACCTCTTCCGGCAACCACAGCCATTAGCCACTCATTCCATAACCTACTACTGACGTCCACCTAACGACATCCCCTCACACTTATTCCATCATCACTATAGTTTTCTCTCATCCCCGCTTCACCCACAGTTAGCTCTGATACAGTTGTAACTTCCCATGTTTTTCCTCTGTTTGTTTCAGGTGCCATGTTTCGCTCTTCCTCGCGGCCTTGGTGGCCGGCTGCTTCCTTGGGGCCTTCTTGCCGGGGACCCGAGCTGCCTGCTTGCCTCGTACAGCCATGATCGGTTAACCTTCATCAACCTATTCCAGGCTGAAGAGGCACTTGAGCCTACACCAGCCGCAGCTCCTGCTGCAATTTCACGAATCAGTCAGTCAGTAACAGAACAGCTGCTGGTTTGTTCTGACCAGTAGCTGTGACATGCCTGACACGACAGAATCCATCAGTCACAAGTTAAAGGAGCTGTCATCTTGCCTTCATCTCACCACAACAGGTGGTAGAGTGATCTAATACAATGGTTACGGATGACTGATGTATATATGTATATATAAAACTTTCTTACAGAACATAGTATTATCCTCCACAGTTTAATATATGTTTATTCTCACCAGGTCCTTTGTCAGGCCTGACATGACAGCGACCATCAGTCATGAGTTTCAGGATCTGTCATCTTGACTTCATCTCATCACAACATCTCACAAAAGATGATAGAGTAACTCTTTTATAAGCTATGCTGAGGGCTTCACAGGGTGTAATTACATTATACGTGAAATATTTACAATATCTTCCCGGATATATTTATTTATACTAATTTACATTTCCTAGAATATTTCTACACCTAAAAATATTTAAATCCTTTAAAAAAATAAATTTGACTACTTTTCAATAACTTTGTTCTTTTTTAAAACAGTTGAGGTTGTTTCAAACAACTTATATATTGTTTATTTGGAAAATTACGCATACCTTAAATCAAAATCGTACTTAAATTATGATCATGCGTTTTGGAAAAAGTCCATGAACAAGGGAAACAAATTTTCTGCCATCATTGTTCTACTAAAACTACGTTCCTCCGTTTTTGCAATAACTCAGACATAATGGCACAGTTCTATGCAGTAAACGACATACTAAAATCTTGTTTATGAGTTGTTGGAACAATTAGATCTGCAAGATCTTAGTTATGCACAGATTAGGCTATGTTTAAACGAAATTGAAGACTCCTTTAAAATTAAATCTTTACTTTATATATAAATGTCATTTAACTTTTTGTTTTATATAGTTTTGTAATACTTCACATGAGGTTTTATACGGTAAAGATTATTAGTATTTTTATTTGACTGCATTTAAGCCAATACTAAACTAAGTTCGTTCGTTGTTGGAACAATTATAAAAACTAAAAGAACTTACGTAAGCAAATTGGTAGTCAGTCAAATAATAATTAAACTATTTTGATTATTGTCACTGGAATTCATACATGGAGGAACTACATAAGCACACTTTTCTGAGGAAAAATCGTACTGAAACTATGTTCCTGCGTTTTAGGAACAATTCAGATGTGAAAGAACTTAGGTGAGCTCATTTGTATAGAGATAATATCATGCAAGTTCGTTCATTTTTTAGGAACTTAGGTTAGATTTTATGTTCGTTTTGATACCAAGAATCTCAGTTCCACAAGTTTATGTACAGTCAATGCCATATCTAAATTATATTTGTGTGTTGTTGGAACAATTCTCATTTTAAGGTAATAAATAATAATAAACTTCTTTATTGCTGTAGGACAATACAAATATTACATAGCATTTGTCAAAAGGATTTACAAAATAAAACAGAAAAAACATTGTGGTGTGGACACTTCAGCCATACAACAAGATTTGTAATCGCAAAAATAAATTTGATCTCAAAAATAAATTTGATCTCAAGCCGATGATACCCCCTGTATGTAGTCCATGAACTCGTCCACCAAGTAGAACACTTTTGACACTAAAAAGCGTCTTAATTTTGATTTGAATTTTGGTTCACAATTTTCTTAGGTAAGCACATATGTCTGCAGCCGACATTGTACAATTAATTCAAACCTGAAATTGTTTTTTGATTTTGAAACAATTAATTCAAACCTGCAAGCACTTTATTGGCTTGAACTTGTGAACTTGATAAGTGTAAAATAACGATAAATTCAATATTTTGTCATATTCTATATATTTTGTAGCCTAATACTTTTTAATAATATATGATACAATTTTATTTTTTGTACAAAATGCATACTTTTGTATTACATTAATAATAAACAAAAGGATGATAGAGAATGTATATCTAATAAAAGAAAACAATCAAAACTCAGCTTACATAATAATGTTTTTCATACAGAAATAACTCTGGTAAACTGTGTTTGTTTATTTTAAAGAATGGGCATCCACACAAACAACTGCATTGTAAATATTACCTCACATCTCCTCTATTCACAGTGGTTACAGTTGCAGTATTCACGTACACATAACTATTAAAATAACATAGATAAAATGTTTGTAACGGACGATCAGAGAACTTTTTAATAACATTTAAAACATCAATTAAAAACTCAAAACAATCGTAACTATGTTTACAAAAATATGTATAGGATATAAAAAATATTGTATGAACAGTTAAGTTTCAATAATAAATTACCTAACTTAAGTAGGTCTTGATCAGCTGTTTTGACTATAGAATAATAAACTGATGGTTAAGTTCACGAGTCCTACCATTGGTATATTTTATAGGACCCCAACTCGTCATTGCATATCAGCGATCCTCTTACAGGCCAACTGGATTACTGCTGATCTATCAACTGGCCAAGCAGCCATGATGCCAAGCAACACTCTCTATTTTCATATACTGTTTAAGCATTCTAGCAAAAATTAAATATTCATTCTTCATTAAACAATTACTTTGAAGAAGATAAAAGTCATATTGAATTCAAAATACGTTTCTTGAATTATTAACATTCTTTCGTTAAGTCACTTTAACATTTATAATTACGTCTTCAATCCATTTACGTATCTTAATCAGCAATTCTGAATCAAATTGAAAGTACTCAGAAAGTTATTATTATGCTGGAAGAGTGTCTAAATTTACTAAGATATTTTTTGAAGCGAATTTATTATTATTAATTCAAGCTTTTTACTATAGAATATAATATTATAAGCTTCGTTTTTCTAGCCCTACGAATGTCATGAAAGTGTTTTGCACATGAAAATCAACTCAGTTTTAATCAAGTGTATTTCTTTACATTTATCCCGTGTAGTAAAATAATGAAATTTATTCCTTTATAAAAAACACATTACAGGTTTGAATTACAAAATAGGAATACTAGGTGGCCACATTTACCAGTATTTGTGGCCAACCATTGAAAACTAAAAATATAAATAAAACACTTAAACAAAACTCTTTAAAATCAGTCCAGTCCAACACTGTAAAAACTTAACACACCCTCCGCGGCGCCTGAAATAATATTAATAAAACAAAAACTAATATGTTAAACTGTAAAAAACTGTGTAAAGCAAAACACACTATGCTACTAAAATGTAAAACTAATTGAAGCTCGTAAAACTAAACTTATTGGTTGTTATATAAACTAAACATTTCAAATCTATTAAAAGAAAAAAAGAAAAAAACAGTAACAAAATTATCTGTGCAAAAACTAAATAAATTATGTTTAAACATTAACAAAATATTTGCTTAAATATTAGCTTAAACATAGTAGTTGAATAGAAAAATATACGTAACTGTGATTCATCTTGCGTACTACATGATTTAATATCTTGTTTTTTTTTATTTTTTGTCTATACCACGTAGTGGAATTAACTTTTTTACTAAATTAACCACCGCGTGACTCCAAATGGTAAGTAGTACAGTGTTATTGACCCACCCGCCCACCCATACACGTACAGTGTTATTGACCCACCCGCCCACCCGTACACGTACATTGCTATTGACCCACACATCGTATACGATGATATAGTTTTGTAATATATTGGTAATTAGAAAATGAGTTGTCTTTCCAGAAAGTATAACCTGCAATCATCATACTCAACAAGCACTTTAAATATTATTATAGAAAACATTTTATTCGGAGGAAATTAATGAGATAGATAAAATTAAAATTGTAAAGTGTATATACATATTACCATGTACTTTACAAATAAATGTAGTTTTTAGCTTCAAAGACAGTGTTTACTCATGTTAAGCTTTTAGATTTTGGAAACTACTTTCATATCAACGTAACAGCCTGAATCACAAAACTTAATTCATGAATTTGTTCTCTTTGTTTTTGTGTCTTTCTCTTAAAAAAACCAAAAATATGTGTTCCTTGATCGGAAATTGTAGCGTGTGGTATACACATTTTAGTTTCGATTCATTTTATTGTACGTTGTTTTATTACGATCCTGCTCTTAAATTTAATTATTTATAGTTTATACATTTCAATATAAAACTTATTATATAATTAAAAATTAAATGCCTTATAAAATATTCAAAAAAATTAAAAAGCTAATAATGAATCGGTTAAATTTTATTTGAATTATAATCAGAAGAGCTTCTCGAAGACATTTATAACAATTGAAAAAAATATTAAAACGGTAATATTTTCTAGTTATTAATTTTGGGAGACTACCATTACAATTCTGAACCAAAAAGACACCAAATGAAATAGAGAAAATATTTAAAGACTTTATTCGTATAACATAAATAATCAAAAATAGTGAATACAAATAACATGCAATTTTACAGATTGTGATTAGATTTTATTCAATTAATTAAACAAACAAGGACAGACTACACCAATATTGGTTTTATTTAAACATAATTAAAAGTTTATAATATTCTTCCCTAGTTTTACTTTAAATATAAATAGTATTCCAGAAACACTAATATTTTTTTAAAGATATTAAACTATTCACCAGGAGTATTTTTACATAAAACTGTTTTTAAATAAAAATGTTGTACGAATCACCGACATAATTGAAAGTAGTTATTTCAAAGTAAAAAAATATATTGTAGAATACAATTACAATACATTACCTGAAGCAACCCGTTTTAAATGTATTCAATAAACACGTGGAAATGTTTTTCATTGTTTCATTATTAAAGCTAAATATTTTTAGTATGTTTATCAATATATTTAACATTATGATTATCTTCAAAAGCTACCTTCTCAAGAATATTAACGTTTTGTTAAGAAATAAGACAAAAAAGGATATTTTCTTCAAATTTTAAAATAGTTAACTATCTTTCTTAATTATACTATGGTTAGTGTAGAACCTTTTGCCACAAATTAGATCTATATATGATAACAACGATTGTTAGTTACAAGCATTTCAGTCCTTTACATCATTGAACCGAGTTTTAGTAACCCATAAAAAACCCTGTGTTACAGGTTTTTATTTCTCATGGTACAAAATGAATCTAGAAATGTTCACTAAAATGAACATACACATTTTATTTCATTGTAAAATAGCAATAGTCTTTACACTCACAGCAGCGTAAAGTTGTTTTGAACAGTTTTAGAGAAGTTTCAATATAAGTGTTGATTACATATACTAGTTTTAGTAAATTTTTATAGATTTATACCACACTTTTATTTAATATCATCCATACGAATCTTCTTTGGTAATCTATTTGTGCAATAATCTTTCCCAATGTCCTATGGCATTTTTTAAAATTTAGTCTAAACTATTATGCGGCGAGTGGCTTGACACTATCGGCAGGTACTTACTCAATGACTTTAAAGGATTTATTTCGATCAACTCGATTTATCGACAAAAGATAATAACTGACAGCATAATATTCAGTGAATGTATTTAAAATATAACAAGTTATTAATTCAATAAATAATTAAGAATATTTATTTACAAATGACCCATCCAAAAATGCCCAATATTAATACCATTACAATTACGTTAGTATTAATGCAACATAAATATGAATTATGGTATAAGGTTGTGGTAATATGAACTTAGGCAGTAATAAATGCATTTCTAATAGCTTACAAATATGACTATCAGTATATATTAAAGCAAATAATGATGCGAATAAATTTGTATTTTATAAGTAATTGATGATAGCAATATTTTATAGCATTATTTTATTCTTTAATAAACAATCAAATAAAAAATATAAATTAATATTTTAGAATAAAACAATTTGAACTAAAATACATAAGGTAACTATAAAATGCATTTATTAAGTAGAACATTTAACGAATTGCAATAGTTTACTTCTCCTCTACAAAACAATATAACCCCCTCACTTACCTGCATATAATGTTCACAACACAAATTAGGATCTACGAAAGATATATTGGTAATTTTACTGGTCTTAGTTATTATTATTTTAATATTAGTACTAAAGTCTTAATTATCTTGGTGGGAATCATCTATAAGTATTAGTTTTATATTTTACATAATATAGAGATAAGATCTGTATAACTTAATAAACAACAAAATTAATACCCATCATTCACATTATAAAGGACATTCTACTCCGGTTGGATTTTTAAGAGAGTAAGCGAATGGTGTTGGGGAACAATGGTCCAAACCACTTGGGTATATTTTTAAGAGAGTAAGCGAATGGTGTTGGGGAACAATGGTCCAAACCACTTGGGTATATTTTTAAGAGAGTAAGCGAATGGTGTTGGGGAACAATGGTCCAAACCACTTGGGTATATTTTTAAGTGGACCTCTCTAAAATAGGACACGATTCTCTTTGCACTACAAGCTAAAGCTCCAACCACTACGGTTAGAAGAGACCTAGCCTCTTGTGGAGTTCAAAAGTGAGAACTGCAGTCATTTATTATTGAATCTGCAATAATTTTATTTTGATTTTTACTTTCGTTTTGCTTTAATATACATTATATATGCTTTGAATGGAATCCTTCAGTTTTTTATGGGGTGTATTACCTTTAAAATTCTGATATTTTTACGTGTTCGTGTATTTCTCAGTGACATCTCTTAAGGCAGGTTTACTGGAGAGCTATATAGCTCTGCTATATAGTCTTTAAGATTTGCAATTTGTGTAGCTGACTAGTTCGCTTGGAGATAGCGAGAAATCAAGTACTCCTTGCTGCTGCTGCTGCAACAGTCGTCCTAGCTACAAAAAGAAGACGGAGACAATGGATAAAGTAAGACTGTATCTCGATGCAAGGAATAAATATAGTGGTAGTGATTTGTTGAAGGACTTTAAATATAGATGATGCAGTGAAACATGCGTCTATGTGTTATGAGCTTGCTGTGATGGAACTCTTTAAATTCTTGAGAAGGACCATTACTTATTTATTTCTTTACTACACTCAAAATCATCAAATGGATTCTCAATTTCTCGAAAAACTCACCTAACACGAATTAAAGTGAAACAAGAGAGAGATGTTTAGTGTCCTTGCAACCCTGTACCAATGCTTAGACAGTTCTGGAGCTGGCTGAAATGAAGGGGAAGTGGATCTACATATAGCTCTGCTACAAATAAAAAAAGCTCTTCTAACACAGCTATATAGCCGGGCTACAAGTTTTCTTTGATGTTCACTGCCAACCAAAGGATAGCTCATGTTCTGCTATATAGCTCTGAATGTTTGCTATATATATCTGAACTATATAGCTGGTACATTAGGTTAATTTTAATGAAATTACAGGAGAGCTATATAGTAGAGATATCTCCAGCTGTAAGTGTAAACCCACTTTTACTCATTTATCAATATTGTATAATCTGGGTCCACTATGATGCAAAGCTCATCTCAATATGGATAATTTACCAAAGTTCCAAACAGTACTACTTACAATAACGTTCAATTTCACTTATTAACTATGCATAACTAATTTTTTTCCGAATTTCCAGTTTATTGTAGTTAATGTTTATTATTATTATTACTATGTTTATGTCAGTAAAACAATTGAACATTTATCGGTATTGATTTCAAAATCACCTAGGATGAAAATTAAAGCGTTATATATATTTCGCTGTTAAATTAATAACAGCGAATCTCGCACATAAATATATATCAACAATTGTACATCGTAAAATAAATACTGGAATGGTGACTTAGTGCTGGTTGAACTAGAATTCGGTCTGCAGAGAGAGAGTTCAAAGCTACAAATCTCCCCACTGAGCTGACGAATTGCTACACTATTTGAATTAAGCCTAGCACAAGCCAGCAGGCCCATGTTAGCTCCCAAGGCCCATTGTGAGCTGGAAATTAACAATAGTCAGTTGCATGCAGTTGTTGCATTAACCATATAGTGTTGCATGTGTATGCTTTGTTTTGTGATGTATTCAAGTGTATGTTTGTGTGTGTGTTGTGTTTGTATTCCGCCATTGACTGCAGTGCCCGTGTCTCTCCCCTTCCCTTGCCCGTTGGGTCTTATCAGGCCTCGCATTGTTGCAGTCTGATAAGGCTAGCCCTGACCAGCGTAACAATGTCCTGCCTTCCGCAACACAAAACCTCTGCCAAACTCTAGCACCATACTCTAACTTCATAAAGGCAGCTCACTTTAATGTACAATCACTATTTTGTCATATTGATGAATTTCGTACAATTTTTCAACAAAATATTTGTGACATTATTTTAATATCTGTATCATGGCTGAAACCAAATGTTAATGACACGGCTGTTGAGTTACCAGGCTATACTTTATATCGGAATGACAGACTATACAAAGGTGGTGGTGGGGTTTCTGCGTTGATTAACTCTAATCTAAATGCTACTATTTTGCAACTTTCTGACACCTCCTTAGCAGCTCGACCTGAATTTATGTTCTTTGAAGTTCGTGTTACTGGAACACCTATGTTAGTTGGTGTTTGTTATAGAGCACCTGGCCTGGGATTTCTCGACGAATTTGAACATGTCCTATTAGATTTAATGGTTCGGTACAGTCATGTCATTATCATGGGTGACTTTAACTCTAACTTACTAGGACCAGCTACTCACGACCAGACGTATTTGACGACTATGTTCTACTCTTTTGGTATGACTATATTACCATTACAAGCCACCCACCACACTTCTACTTGTGACACCTGGCTGGACGTCATGGCTATCAGTGACTCAACCCATATCGTGCATCATGGGCAGCTCTCTGTTCCCAGCCTCTCAAAGCACGACCTTTTCTTCTGTATCTGCAGGCTGTTCCCTCCAAAACCTCGTCCTCAAATAATTTGCTATAGGTATTATAAAGGCATTGACTTTATAAAGTTTCATGAGGATGCTCTGAGAGTTCCCTGGGATGAAATTATCTCAGGTAATGATGTTGATAGAATTATAATTGAATTTAATAGAGCCATTGTCACATTATTTGATAAACACGCACCGATTACTACTAAACGGGTTACAAGGAAGCCGGCCCCTTGGATCACAGACCACGTTCGGCAGCTGCAAAGACAGAGGGATTATGCTTTCCGCAAGGCTAAACGGACCAAAATCCCTGATGATTGGATTGCTTATAAAAGACTAAGAAATAAAGTTCAACAGCAGTTTCGTAATGCAAAAATCCGTTTCTTCTATAACTCTTTCTCAAATAAAAAATCAAGTAAAACTATGTGGTCTAAAGTCAAACAACTTGGAATTAGTAAATCTACTCCAAAGCATCATATTTCTCTTGATCTAAATGTTATAAATGATTATTTTGTCAATATCCCTGTTGATGTGACCAGGGCTCAGGACTATTACAGGGAGCTCACTGCTGCTCCTCTGGTTGCCCTTGCCGTCATCAGTTTTCTTTCACTGCTGTAACAGAGTCTGATGTGCTGAGGGCTGTCTTGAGACTTATAAGCAACGCAGTTGGTGCAGATAACATTCCAATTAAATTTATCAAAGATTCACTTTCAGTTACACTTCCAGTTATTACATCAATCTTTAACAAGTCTTTAAGTCTATCAGTTTTCCCAACTGCCTGGAAAAACGCCATTGTACGTCCTTTTCAGAAAAATACTTCACCCACAACAACTTCTGACTACAGGCCCATCAGTATTCTTCCCGCCCTGTCTAAATGCCTTGAAAGAATTGTCCATAATCAAATGTCCTCTTACATTGAACATAACAATATACTGCCAAATATTCAATCTGGCTTCCGACCTCAGCATAGCACTACAAGTGCTCTTCTCAAAATAACCGAGGACATTCTATCTGCAATGGATAAAAGACAGGGAACTGTTTTAACACTCTTTGATTTCTCAAAGGCATTTGATTGCGTATATCACCCACTCCTTCTTTTTAAACTCAAGGCTGTTGGTTTCTCGGAGAGTTGCGTCGGTTCGGTTGAGTCTTATTTGTCGAATCGTCGTCAGTGTGTGAAGACGTACAACGATGAGTCCTGCTGGAGGCCTGTCACTCGAGGGTGCCTCAGGGCTCTGTTTTAGGTCCATTGCTGTTTTCACTGTACATTAACTATGTAACTACTGTCATACAACACCCACATTGCCACTTATACGCCGACGATCTACAGATTTATCAACACTTTCCCATTTCCAACTTTCAAAATACTGTAAATCATACTAATATCGACATTACTTCTATTATTTCTTGGGCTCACAGACATGGTTTAAAACTTAACGAAAGCAAGACTCAGATTATCGTTATTGGATCTTCTAGACTTATGCCTAAAATTGACTTGACAACTGCCCCTAAGTTGAAGATAATGGACCACTATCTTGATTACAGTAATAAAGTGAAGAGTTTAGGACTGTTGATAAACAGGAATTTGGGTTGAAAGGATCAGATCTTTGATACTTGTAACAGAGTGTTTTCTGGAATTCACAGTCTTAAACGATTTGCTCCTTATTTACCTCTTGACATGAAAGTTATTTTAGTTAGGACTCTGATATTCCCATATTTTAACTACTGTGACATTGTGATGAATGACATGACCGTTGAACTCTGATAAATTGCAGCGTGCCCAGAATTATTGTATTCGTTTCATCTTCAATTTAAGGCGTGATGCTCATGTCTCACCCTTCTTCAATCATTTATCTCTCCTTAAACTTAAGGAGCTCCGACAGTATCACACTCTTACTCTCCTTCACGCTGTATTAAAAACTGGTTCACCTAGGTACATATTTGATCGTTTTAAGTTTCTTTCCCAGATCAATTCTCATTCCACTGGATATGGATCTTCCAAGCTGTCTATTCCCCATCATAACTCAATGTTTCTCAATAAATCATTTACGGTTTCAGTCTGTCGTTCATGGAATTCCCTTCCTGACAGCTTGAGAAATATGGATGATAGCGTTGGTTTTAGGGCTGACTTGAAGGACCTGTTTTTGCGGACCTCGCGGGGGTGATGGGGGTGTGGGGGCACTGTTTTCATGGTGGATTACCTGAGCGAATGAGTCTGTGAGAATTAAATTTACTATTTTAATTTGCAAGTATGTTAGATTATTGTAACTATTAAATTGTATTAGTTCCATGTTTATAATTTTTCAGTTTTTTATTGTCTTTGATTAGTAGTTTACGCTTTGTAAATTAATTTTTGTTAGATTTTAGTTTTAGTTTGAAATTATATTTTATGTTGTTTGTATAGTTTTACACAAGGTTGAGTGGAAGAGAGGACTTCATAGTCCTAACCCCGCCTTTAAATAAAGACATTTATTCATTCATTCATTCATAGTCAGACTAAAAATAATATGGTAACTGCAGAAAAATAATTTTCCGATAGTATACCGTATGGACATTGATTCACAGATTACTAAAGACCACTAGATATGACATAGAGTCCCGAGAAGTGAGGCCACTCCTAATTACAAATAACGGCACGAGGGTGAGCCATCCTAGTCAGGAGCGTTGACTTCCGTGAAGTATATAGTGTTATATAAAGTGTAAATCATAAATATTGGTTCTGTAATATAAATATTGGTTAATAAATAATATTAGTATTAATGTATGTGAGCATTGGTCCTGTAATTATTGCTTATATTGTATGTTGAATAGTTAGGTGATAATTTCTTACTTGATTAAAATACATTTCAAGAGTTTACATGTCAACGTGTTTTCTTACTTTTTGTGAAATAAAATTATTAAACATGTTACACATATATTTTGTTTAAACTTTTATCTTATTGCTATTTTATACTTTAATTTGTAGACTGTTTTTTTTAGATGAAAGAATCTTTTTTAATATTAAGCACTGAAATGAATTACATGTGTTGAAAACGATAAATTGTTATAGATTTGCAAATGAATTATTCTATGACTTTATTTGTATATTGAACATTTAATAAATCTGTAGTAAGAGTACTGTTACGACAATTTTATAGTAACAGACAAATATTATTAAGAACGCATTTATAAGCAAAAACAGTATCCAGTTATTCATGATGCTATTGTAAACAAAATGTTACTCACTCAGTTTATACAGCATGTGAGACACAAGAACCCTCCAGTATGGTATTTCGAGTGCCGTGGCGCTTGTATACAAACTCCCTCACTTAGACTGGGTTACTGACCAAACTATAATAGCAAATTTTCAAAAAAAGTGTTTTCAAAATCTTCAACCTAATGGCTTGGATTCCACTGTTTTTTTACTTTTAAATTACCCACAAAAAAAATACAAAAAAGTACCAGGTGACTAAATTTTTCACGTCAGGTTTTAGTAATACAAAATCGTCAGTCTCATTTCATTATTTTAACTTTCAAAATAATGTATTTCTACATTTTAGCTAAACCATAAGTGTAAATATCTCATTGAATTCACCGATAAAAAGTTTCAAAATATTATCTCTACTCAAAGTGGGGTAGATTACGAGTTGATTGAAACGGGAGCACTGATACTTTTCACAACGCAGAATAGATAAGAATAGTTTTGTGTTTTTATCCTAACACAAGATGGTGGACTTACCACTGGCAGAGCTGGTTAGATGGGCATGGCGTATCTTAGTGGTCCTTATTAATATGTCCGTTGATGTAAATAAAATAAAAAATAAAAATAAAAATTACTCTACATTTGAAGAGAAACAGCAAGATTAGTAAGTTAGAATTTGTATTTAGATTATAGCAATAATTCTTAACATTCCTTGTGTTTGAAGACAGCTTTTTTACATGAGATGTAGACAAAGATATATTGTATTTAGCCGTTTGATAATGAAACATAACGTTAATAAATATCGTATTGTTCTGAGGTAGGTAATTATTTAAAAGGATTTAATTTAAATATATTGGTTTGTCTAGATAACGAAAATTATGTTTTTTTATTCCTGAGATAAACAAGTAAATATGCCAAATTATGTATACAAAATTTTAATATTGTATGAAGAATTACGTTATGAATTACTATACTAAAATATACTTGTGATATTGAGATGGATATTTGTAAATATAAAGATAACTATATTATACATGTTTGTTCTTGACCTTCTATTGTAAACCCTCAGAGTAGTAAATAGTGAGTGTGGTCCCAACAGTTTACTGGTGCCAGGTCATAAAACCTCCCCAGGACAATGTATGGGTCTGTGAGACCCCTGGGTCTGACTTGAAGTAGACCAGATGTGAACTAAGGTTTTACAATGTGGGGGTTGCACATCTTGGATTCAATCCCAGCATATTGTATATTACCGCTTTCATTTACAACTTTACAAATGTTTTATTCTAATGCATATCTGACACTTGCATACTTAAAACTGTAACTCTCATGTAAATTATTTTCTAAACTAAGTACTACCATTTATTTTAAATAAAAAAAACAATTTTTGAGTGGCAATAAAATGTATTGTTTTTATGATTTGTATATATTTGTGTATTTTTTCTGTTTATATATTGTTAAATTTTTGGAAGGATAAAATTACTGCAAATAACAAATCCCCGTGTACAATCTAGTCGTGTAAAACATAATGTGATATAGCAATACTATCTTTTAGAATTTTACGAAGGATTTTAATGTAATAAATAGATAAACCCAATTAAAAGGGTGAGTTTGAAAAACAAGTGTGAAATCAGGGGAACCAAAGTGAGAGCAGAAATTATTTTTCAATATTGTGAAGATTTTTATCCACTGACCACACAACTGTACTATTAGCAATATAACAATGTATCACCAACACACAGTAAATGTCTTGTGGGCGTTTATAAATCTGCAAACAAATTTCCTTATGAGTCTTGATGTTTCTTCCTTGTGATATCTACAGCAAAACATTTTTTATATCAATAAGTTTTAGTCGTAACCTCAGCTGCTTTGACAAGATAAATTCGTTTTACCGTATTGTGTCGTGGCACGTTTCGACTCGTTTCTTGGATCGTCTCTATCTTCTATCGGTGTTATATTGATTGAGTGTTTCTGTCGTTGTCTTGTTTTCTTTGGTTTTTAGGTGTATGTGCCTTTTCGTAGCATCGGTGGTCATTATGTTTCACTCTACTGTTGCGGTTGTCTCGTCATAGTTCAGTTCTTATTTATAAAGTTTGTATCCTGGCCAGATATATGATCCCTTACATATACCGGTTCCAGGGCCCATTACGAGAGACGGATTGTCACCTTGATGTTTTAATCACTTCTTGGTTACACTAAATGATTAAATAAATAAATAAATTGTTTTGTTTGAAGCCAATATAAAATTAAAATATTACAGCTAGAAAGATAAAATTTGCACAGAAAGCTGTGAATCAAATTTTTAAGTATTCCTGACAATTAAAAATTATAATTCTTCTAAAATAAAAGATCATTTGAATGGGAAAGAGAATTTAATAAGATTGTACAAGCTGACGAGGTAAAGACATGTTCTGATTTCTGGAACATGTCCAGACAATCTTCCTGATCGGGATGGTTGAGTCCGAAGACATAACACAAATCCTCTTTCGCTTTGAACTTAGCTTTTGGATCTGTACCTCTGCTTCGGCTGAGGTTATATAGGGAAGTCTTTAGCCATTTATCGTATGTTCTTCTGATGTCGCGTCGCTGAAATCCACGGTCTCGCCACTCTTGATTCGTTAAATCTTTTGTTGCATGTCTCAAGAGAGTAGTTTTTTTTTTCTCATTTCACGGAGTAAGTGTAGTTGTGAGTGCGTGGTGCCTGGTCAGTGGGCCCCCTTTTGGTTTTGATTTTCATACTTTCTCGTTGCTGGATACTAATTACAGGAACTGCAATTTGTTTTCTTGTAAAACTTCATTTCTGATATTGCTGTAAAATAAATAATTTTATATTTTTTATATGAACATCATTTTTGTTGAGTTATAAAATATTAAAGTTAATAATATCTTAATATTCCACTATTATATTGTACTTTAACATCCTTTCATCTAACCTATAGTTAAAGATGTATCAAATACAGGCATTTTTAACTACTTGTAACTTTTATGTTAATTCACCAAAAAATCACAAAAAGCAAAAAATATCACAGAAGCAGGAGGAGAGGGAGCTCGAGGGATCTCTTTGGATTCTTCTAGCTCTTATCCGCGTTGGTTCGGATCCTCCATCCTTTTAACTAGGGTGATTCTTTTTAATTAATTAGGATCAGGTTTCCAGTGATAACTACGTAATAAACATGTTTTTCAGAAGGGAGAATATATATTTTTAATTATTTCCATTTATAATATCTCCAAAAAACTATACGTTTTTAATGCATTTTATAAATTGTGTCTTGTAGAAACCCACAAAATCATTGCCAGCTAGCAGTAGGATACATACCTAGTTATTAAGTTATTAGTCAAAATTGAGTTATCTAACTGCCTTTAGTAGTATATTTAACCATAAATTGAGTTTCCAAAAATAGCGAGTTGTATATGGTGTGTTCTCAATATATTTATTTAAATAATTACAAATATTTAAGGAGAAAGAATATTCGTTAAACTTGTTTTAATAAAAACTACATTATATTTATTCCTCCTTTGTTTAAATTGTATACATATGTTTGTTTGAAAACTTTTAAAAAATTAAGAAACACATAACAAAAAAGTCCACATCATTGTATAAAATCATTTAAGTTTCCTAAATTGGCCTTTTATTTTACATTGTAAAAGATTACTTCATGGAAGATCAAGATTCATCATGTTACTCTCTTTTGGTAATTGATTGAAATACAGAAAAGCCTTTCATCAATGGTTTTCTTATTTAATTATATGGGAGTTTTAAATAAACTGTGATTAATAAATTGCATTTTAATCAAGTGTCAGTAAAAGTATAAAATCAACATTTATGACCTTACATACACTGATTGCTCTAGTCTGGTTGTACGTACAGTTATTCCATTTTTATTGGTGTATATTAATCGAACAATTAATTGATAAATAAATCCCCAGTACACTTAGTTGCTTACCATTATTAGATACCTTCAAACCATTTATATTCAATGCTCGACTCCAATAATAGCATCCTCCTTCATTGTGGATTCACCCGCTGTTCTTGGAGGCATGTATATTCTTGAAAGATCATTACTTTTTTTAATAATGCTCAAATAACTCACCCACGTCAAATACCGACTAAAGTAAATATCTAGCTACTTAACTCCCGTAAAGGTTTATTTACAAACGTACACATACTTAAAACAGAGACTTACAGCATTTAATTTACTACTTTAACTTAAGCTATTTAGCCAATTCAGCAATTACGTACAAATTCTAGCCAATAATGTTTACTATGTCATATATCGTTTTTTATTGACAAGCTAATTTGTAAATAATTACATAATGAGTATAAACATTGTGTCTAATTAGATATTGTATATTATGTAATGTTTGTGTGTAAAAATGATAGATGTAACTTGTGTTATAAAATCTGATTGTTATTCTAGTTCATTCAATGCACTCCTAAATTTCCGTTATATCTTACTTATTATATGAACTATTGCACTGTATGAGTATTTATGTAAACTTAAAGACAAGTCAAGTGCATCTTAATATGTACTTATACAAACCAAAAATATGTTAAGGATATTGCATGAAATGGTTTCATTACTACCGTTATAGTTTTCTAAATTCAATATGCTTTAGTTAGTAATATGTGATTTTAGGATATTTGTAGGTTTCAGCAAAGGTTTTCACAGTTTTTATCATTGTTAGAGATATTAAAAGCATCTAAAAGCACATATAAGTGTTATTTATTACCATGTTAGATACACTTTTTAGTGAGCATTTCCTTTAATAATACCGTGTACTTTTTAGTATTAAAATATAAATCATAACGTATAAGAGAATGGGAGGGTTATTTCTACTGTATGTTTATAGGTCGGTGGCATGGTTATTGGACCTTTCATTCAATTCTGGCACTCTAATTTATTTTTATTTTAATAGGAAAGATTCCAATTTTTACAATTAGTTTTTCACAATGATTCAAAAACAAAAATAAAAACTCATATTTATATTAAAAAAACTACCGATAGCAAATAACATTATTATGACCTCTAGCTTTTAATTAAGAAAGAAAAACAAAAAGACAATTTTACCAGCCGTATTAGCATCGTATATTGCATGGTGGGTGGGTGTTTACACGTACAGTGGGTTTGACTCTCCCACCCATACACGTACAGTGTACCATTAACTTATGCAGGTACGGAGGATGCGACTCACCTACCCACTAATACACGTAAGTATATAACCATTGTAAGATCCACTGTTGGGGTTGGATGGGTTGGTCATTACCACTGTACTTCAATGTGTTTTTGGGAGATTCAATACCACTGTACGTGTATGGATGGGTGGGTGCTAGAATGAATACTACTGTACGTGTATGGGTGGGCGGGTGGTTGGTTATTTCTAAATAAAGACGACGCAATAACAAATTATAAAGCCCAAATTGAATCTCATGAACATTATGAGGCATTATAAAAAAAATCTCAAATGTAGTTTTAAGACTAATGGTCTATGAACCAAAATATTCAAGTCAAACATAAAATACTAGACACATTGTAAGTGGCTTATCCTTGGCACATTGGTCCTCTGAACTAATGTAAGATGAACATATACAAGAAAACATCCACCGAAAGTTCACGTAGCTCGGGGTACTTGACCCCGGTGATCTTTAATAAATCAGTGACCTACCCACAACAAAGTCATGTGTTAGGAGAGGTTATCCTAACACGTAACCTACCCACAACAAGGTCATGTGTTACTAGAGGTTATCATAACACATGACCCACCCACAACAAGGTCATGTGTTAGGAGAAGTTATTCTAACACATGACCTACCCACAACAAATTCATGTGTTAGGAGAGGTTATCCTAACACGTGACCTACCCACAACAAGGTTATGTGTTACTAGAGGGTATCCTAACACGTGACCTACCCACATCAAGGTCATGTGTTAGGAGAGGTTATCTTAACACATGGCCTACCCACAACAAGGTCATGTGTTACTAGAGGGTATCCTAACACGTGACCTACCCACATCAAGGTCATGTGTTAGAAGAGATTATCCTAACACACGACCTATCCACATCAAGGTCATGTGTTAGGAGAGGTTATCCTAACACATGACCTATCCACATCAAGGTCATGTGTTAGGAGAGGTTATCCTAACACATGGCCTACCCACAACAAGGTCATGTGTTAGGAGAGGTTATCCTAACACATGGCCTACCCACAACAAGGTCATGTGTTAGGAGAAGTTATCCTAAAATAAAATTCTGGGAGAGATAAATTATGAATAGTATTTATAATGTTGGTTAGAAGTTAAAGAATTTCCTATACATTAAAATATATAAATATATAGTTAGTACTTTTAAATTACCTGTATACAAATTTTACTGTATTGTAAGGCTTTAGCAGTACACAAAAAAGAATCTAAAGCATTTTCATAAACATTTAATCTTTTTCATACAAAAAAAAATAAAACAAGAAATCTGACGTTAATAAATATGTAAAATTACATTGGCCTTCGACATTTTAAAAGGCAATAAGTTACAAATTATTTTTAACATTTTTGAATTACCAACATAAACTCACAAAATATAACTTAAGATAACTTTAACTACAATAGTAATTCTTTTCTGCAAAGATTTATTATTATTAATGAGTAAACGTTGAAAATAATGCTTTCAATAAATACGAGCTATTATTCTAATAAAAATGTTACATTGACGTCGTATACCTTAAATAATTGCTCGTTAATTGAACAATTTTGTAACCCAAACATCAAATTATGTTACAATAAATCATAGTCTTGTAAAGTAATTGATGAATGAAACCGAGACATAGCAGCAATTGAAACTGGATGTGTTGGTGAAATAGACTAATGGTTGGTTGTTTTGTATTACTTATGTAATAAATGGTGCTCATATCAATTTACTCAGAGATCGGAGTACGGAGTGAAACTGGATGTGTTGGTGAAATAGACTAATGGTCGGTTGTTTTGTGTTACTTATGTAATAAATGGTGCTCGTATCAATTTACTCAGAGATCGGAGTACGGAGTGAAACTGGATGTGTTGGTGAAATGGACTAATGGTCGGTTGTTTTGTGTTACTTATGTAATAAATGGTGCTCGTATCAGAGATCTGAGGACGGATTGAAAGTCTTACTAACGGGCACTGGGTACTTTATCGTACATTCTATGTTACATGGTAAATGTAATGCAAATTTCAGTATACTACTAAAACATTTTCTATCAAAATAATTACGATTAGTTCCAATACGAATTGATCGGATTAATTTCCTGTCTTCAAATAACAAAACCACTATACATTTATGCTATACTATTTATGTATAATATACAATGGTGTTAACATTAAGAGCATATATGAGTTTCATTCTATCTAAATAATCCAAAATAAATTTTTAAATACGTAGTATAAGAGTTTTATAAAATTATAGCACGAGATATTAGTTTGTGTGATACTTATGTACATTAGTAAATATAACTATCATTTATTCTTAAGTCGCATACTATCTTGAAAGAAATACGATGCTTTTGGCAACAATATTTAATTATTATATAACTTAGTGTTAAATTATTATATGTACTTAACGAAAAGTGTACTTTGAGAGTTGTGAGTAGTAAGGGTATTATTCAATATATTACTGCAAATAATGCAGAGTATAATATCGCAATGATCTACTTCTTACATTTTCGGCCTTGACCAAATCTGGTCAGTCAGCTAGATTCATATTATAGGCAAGACTATACTTTGTATATTACGCAATAAATTTTGTTACATGACAGTAAATTTATAGTCATGTATTGATTCAGCCTTAGTATTCAGACTAAAATGGTCTTTCAACGTAGCCTTACCCATCTTATATGACTAAATTGGTCTTTCAACCTAGCCTTACTTATCTTATGTCACTAAAATGGTGTTTCAATTTAGCCTTTTCCATCTTATGTGACTAAATTGGTCTATCAACCTAGTCTTACCCATCTTATGTCACTAAAATGGTCTTTCAATTTAGCCTTTTCCATCTTATGTGACTAAAATAGTCTTTCAATCTAGCCTTTCCCATCTTGTGTGACTAAAATGGTCTATCAACCTAGCCTTACCTATCTTATGTCACTAAAATGGTCTTTCAATCTAGGCTTTCCCATCTTACGTGACTAAAATAGTCTTTCAATCTAGCCTTTCCCATCTTGTGTGACTAAAATGGTCTATCAACCTATCCGTACCCATCTTATGTGACTAAAATGGTCTATCAACCTAGCCTTACCCATCTTATGTGACTAAAATGGTCTTTCAACCTAGCCTTACCCATCTTATGTGACTACAATTGTCTATCAACCTAGTCTTACCCATATTATGGGACTAAAATGGTCTTCCAACCTAGCCTTACCCATCTTATGTGACTAAAATGGTCAGCCTAGTCCTACCCATCTTACGTGACTAAAAAATGTTGTTAAATATATAATGTACAAACAATACACTTTAGTAAATTACATTTACATAAGTCTATTTAACGTGATTCATATATCTGTGGTGTGTGGGAGGAGTTTAACATTTATACATTAAAATTAAAAAAAAAATTACTATTAATTTACTATCGAGTGTCTAGATCTGATTACTCCTGAGGTATTGGATTACATTCGGCATCATAAACTGGACAGTATAAGTTGTTATTACCTACCAGTACGATATAATACCAGGAGTTTTACATTTGTGTTTTGATTTATTGGTTGTCCTCGTCGGCACTGGTGGCGCAGTGTTTGGGAGATTGTAGGCGATAGGTTGGATGCTATGTCCTCTTAATACCGACATGGCATCCACTCAATGGTTGCTATCGGCATGGACACTACTAGAGAAGTCTGGGGTGTCCATGTCGGGTGGTGATCAATGTGCGGATGTTGTGTGGGGAATATAACAGAGTATCAGGCTTGTCAATTAGCTAAAAATTAGACCAGCACTACGTGGCTCGGATTCTACGTAAAGCTGTAGGTCCCTTAGTTGCCCTGGCTGTAGGGCTATTAATAAATTGGCCTTTCTGAGGAACAGTTGCTCAGTTAGTAACCAGACTACACTCATCCACACTCATCCTACATTCATATAATCATTCATATTCGCCTTAAAATACCAACAACGTTGTGTCGGCGTCTCATATGTAAGAATGTAAGAATATATTGTATTGTAACCTTTGGCAAACACCTTGCTATTACATAAAAAGCGGAATAATATTATATTTTTCAAAAATATGTTTTAATTTATTAGGTTGCATATAACATCGTGAATCTCCCTTTAGCCTTAATATTACATAACATAGATTCTTAGTGGGAATTATTCCAATTAAATATATCTCATTATTATTCATTATAATTTAATACAACACGGCGTAATATCAGCTGCCCCACTGATGGGTTAAGTGTCATTGAGGTACGTCTGGAATCTCGGGAACAGAATCAATAACCCAGCATTACACTATGTCCTTGCACTTAGTATACTGGCCAACGTGTTTTAACGTGTACAATTGCTATCAAATACCAACACGATGTAATTTAAGCTGCACCCTTACGTCTGGTATTTCAGGAACTGCATCATCCACCTGGTATTACAGATTGTCCGTGCACTTAGTATACTGGCCAACGTTGTAACGTGTAAAATTGCTATCAAATACCAACACGATGTAATATCAGCTACCTCAATGAGGGGTTCATTGTCGTTGAGGTACGTCTAGCATCTCAGGAACGGCATGAATAACCCGTCATTACACCTTGTCCTTACACTTAGTATACTGGCCAACGTTGAAACGTGTAAAATTGCTATCAAATACCAACACGATGTAATATCAGCTGCCGCAATGAGGGGTTCATTGTCGTTGAGGTACGTCTGGCATCTCTGGAACGGCATCATGAATCGAGCATTACAACTTTTACGTACACTGAATATATTATACAATGTATTACACAGTTTGTTTCTTAACATCATTAACACATTCAAAAATTTGTCATATACATATGATTTTTAACTTAGTCTAGTTTAGTAATCGTTATTAATGTTGCTTATTTTTTTTTTTTTTTTCAAAATCTAGGCCTTGCCCACTAAAGCAAAACTAATATATGTCTAATTTTAACTTATATAGGCCTAAGTAATAGAATCCATCAAATTGAAAAGTAATTATTGCATATATTCCATTTTTTTTCAACCACGCTTCCTCACCTATACTCACAACATGAAATGGTACATCGCTGTCATCACGAATATAAAATAATGGTACCACATCCATACACTACTATTTTACTTAGCCCACTATATAAATCTGTTTTTACTGTGTGCCGAGTGTGATGAAAGTAATATTTTTTCGACGAAATTAATTACATTTTAAATTATCATGGAGAAAGTTGTCATACAAAAAAATACTTACATAGATATTAGTACACATAATTAAATCTTAAAACTAACGCATTATTACTCTAAATAATGGCTATTCAGTTTTCTAGTATTTTTGCTCTCCATGTTTATCTGCTAGAAAGATTCAAATATATAACTGAACAAATAAAAATGCAGAATAATTTTTAAAATAATTAAAAACTTGCTGTGAAATGGTTGGATATTAATTTTTGTTTTCTTATAATGAAACAGGTATTTACATATAATTGATATAGTTATATTATTTTATAATACCCATATGGTAGTATATCATATTAAAGTGTGCAAATTTATTGAATTACAAATGTAAAAATTATTTTATGCATAACATTTAACTGTATATTCTATTTTTTCTCTTAAAATGCTACATTACGCTTTTTATTTATTTATTCATAAGACGCCGATCGTCAAGATATGGGCGAATATGGATTTCGAATGAGTGTGATGAGTGTAGATGAGCGAATGTAGTCATTGTTACAAACTAAGGCCGACTATTCCTTAGAAAGTGTCATTAATTAATAGCCCAAGGACAAATGAACAGCCGGTGATCATCAGCTGATCCTTCTCAAAATGTATTGACTCTGATTGGGATCGAACTGACAACCTTTAGCACATAAAGCTGGAATTGAACCAACTACGCTACCGACCAATTTATCCTCCGTTTGAAAATACTACAGGGGTATATGATCCAACAGGCCATTAGAGTTTTATACTATCTTGACTTTCATTATTTATGGGCAGGCAGTGATGTACTATGATATATTTATATTAGTGGGCATTAATGGATGATTAATATTAGGACATAATATTTAATTAATGAGTTTTATACATTTTGATAGCACGGCTTCTCAAATTAAACGTTTTACAATAAAATATAACTTAAAGGATGTGTAATTATGAGCCTTATAACTATGATTTATTAATTATTAATTGTAGCCATACATATATATCACCCCACAACCGTTTGTTTAATTTTTACAGAATCAATGTTACAATATTTTTCTTTTGTTGCAAGCCACAAGGAAAACAATTTCAGTGTTTCTCTTTGAGAAAAGATGAATTAGTCACTTGCTGCAAGAAAATGTTATTACGTTCGGCTCCACATTTTGTTATCGACAATAATGTCAGTAATATACAGCTAAAATGAAATTTGTGAGTTTGTATCGAAAGTGTTTTTCACATAAATTTCAAACAGAATTTGTTTAGATTACTATTTTATTAAATAAAAGTGTTATTTAGAGTAGTTGATGTGTATAGTTAATTTATTAAGTACGATTTGCTTAATTTATATTTCTTAAAATATACCTGCAAACAATTTATTTCAGGGATCGTCTCAAGTATTCATGAAATAGCCGGCTTGGCTAGACGATCAATTACGAAAATATCAATGTGTACATCACTAGTTGCACCAGTGACCTGGCGGAGGTTTTGTCATCTCCAGGCGTAATTTTTTAGTGATGAGAATGTATCAAGGCTGTTCCTGGAGTCATTTGGGGTTGTATTTGGAAACGCAGAAGTTAAAACTAGAGAAGTTAGTTACAAAATATAAGTTTCAGATACTTTTATGATAAATTATTGGGTAATTATTTTGCCACCTAATGTACGACACTAGGCAAGCAAGGTTACCAAGGCATTAAGAGGTCACTAGTAATAGGAAATCATAGTTGATAAAGCCGGAATAGCGGTAAACAAGAAGCTGATTATACAAGTGATGAAGTGGATATTATGAACTCTTACAGCTGCTTCATGTAGACTGGTTTCGGAGGTACATAGTGACTCCGGGACCTAACTAAAATTTAGAGTATCTAAGAATGTAGATAATTTACATTATTAGATCTTATAATGTAGATGATCTAGGTCCAATGAAAGGGGAAATATTTATATCCAAAAGATAGAAATACAGTATTTTAAATACTGATGCCAATATGTCTGATACGTTTAGCTCCGTAATAGACAATTGAAAATTGCCTTTGTACAACTTCAATAGTTCCCCACATTACGGAAATAATTAATTATGTTTCATTCATTTAAAATAGTTGTCCCTTACTTTCCGAAGGATTTTGGAATGAAGCTTTTGGTATTGTGGATAATTGGTATTGTATTCGTAATAAATTACACTAAAAAAACTGGCACGTTTGAGTATTCCATAAATATCGAAAGGTATTAGGGGCCACTTAAATTAGCAGACATTATAATGACTCAAACGTATCGAGGGGAAATTATTTAGTCGTTTTATATAATGTATATTTACGAATATTTAAGTAATTTTGGATGCTTTGGTTTTTACTTCAACTATATCTTAGCTTGTACGTGGCTGTCTGTAAATTTTCATTGCAATGGTATAACAAGTCAATATAATGTTCAAGTAGCAAGAAGCATTATAATTTGAGACCTTCTGTTTTTAACTTTTAAATATCCTAAGTATAATTACTTAGAAAAGTTTTAAGAATTAACAATGACTACATTCACTCATCTACACTCATCACACTCATTCGAAATCCATATTCGCCCATATCTTGACGATCGGCGTCTTAAGAATAAATAAAAATACAATAAATAATCTATATCACCAACTATAGATTTTATTAAAAGTTTATGAAAAAAGTTCTCAAGTAATTAAATGGTTCTCAAGTAATTAATAAATATAGAAATATTACAAACAATACGCGGTCAAACATTTGTAAGAAAACTGATTGCAAAAACATAATACGAGTTGTCAATCATCAGTAAATTAGTAGAATTGTTTGACCGATTCCAATAAAATACTACATTCTTTTACAGTTTGTTATATAATACGTTGTTAAAAAATTATAAGCAGGGTGCCCCGGAACCCTCTGGAACTGTATACAGAGTGTCCCGGAACTCTCTGGAACTAGATACAGGGTGTCCAAGAACCCTCTGGAACTATATACAGGGTGTCCCGGAACTCTCTGTAAATGTATACAGAGTGTCCCGGAACTCTCTTGAACTATATACAGGGTGTCCCGGAACCCTCTGGAACTATATACAGGGTGTCCCGGAACTCTCTGAAACTATATACAGGGTGTCCCGGAACCCTCTGGAACTATATACAGGGTGTTCTGGAACTATATACAGGTTGTCCCGGAACTATCTGGAATTTTTCAGCAAAAATGATACCTTAAGTCAAGACAAACATATTTCATCATATATTCATGGGTCTACTGTGACTAGTTTACTGTCTGTCTGTCTGTATGTGTTTTTTACAAATTATTGTATAATTTAAGAACTATTTTAAGACCGACACTTAAAATGTTTTATACATGTGTAGCTTAGCAGTTAAAACTAAGGAATAAAATAGCATTGCTGTAAACAAATGCATTTCAAAATGGCAGTCTTTTAAATGTTTCTACGTCAAATGTCACTAAAACTATTATAGCTATAAAAAAGTTAAAAGTTAAGTAAAAATACACAATTAAGAGACAAATCAAACAACAACTTATTTACTGATATGGAATATTAAACAACCTTGGAGTGACCATTTTTGTATACCAATGTAAATTTCCGTAGTACAACAATGCATACCTAAAACACTGTTTAACTGCAAATATGAGGTGCTGCGCATTATTAATGAGCTGTTTTATATACATTTCATGTTAAAATTGAGTCGGTGATTTATTAAGTATTTAATTTGAAATATGAATCAGCTTATTATTCATGACACATTGTTGATAGAGGGAAAAGTAAGCATTAACTATTAGGTGTCAACCATTAGTTTTAATACAGTTTTATTGTTTTTTCTCCAGCTCATTTTGGTATAGGCATCAAAGACTACGTAAATTGTTAGATTTGATCAGAGGTGGATGGGACGTAATAGACCTGTATATTTGCCTGCTAGGTCCCCTGACCTCAAACCATTAGACCTTATTCTGTGGGGGGAAAGAACGGGTATACGGCACAACAGTGGAGAGTGAAAGGGACTTGGTTGGCAGAACTGTAGAAGCTGCAGCAGGATTTAAGGAGAATGTAAATATTTTTTAACGAGTTCGTCGATCTGTAATACAATGTTGGAGACTGTAATCTTGTTGTAGCCGTCATTTTGAGCAGCTTTTATAAATATGTTTTGAGGAAAAATATTCCATACTGTTTTATAAATATAATTCATTAATAATAAACATATGATTTATTGTTAGCATGAAGTGGATATAAAACAACTGATTAATAATATGCAGCGCCTCATATTTGCAGTTAAACTATTTTTCAGGTATGTATTGTTGTATTATGGAAATTACATTGATTTACAAAAATGTTCACACCTGGGTTATTTATTGTTCGATTTCAGTAAATGAGGTGTTGTTTAATTTTTCTTTTAGTTGCCATGTAATATTTAATATTTAACTTTTTATAGCTATAATGGTTTTCGTGAAATGTTACATAAAAGGCCGAAATTTAGTAATTAATTGATTTATAGCAATTATATTTTACTCCTCAGTTTTAACTGTCAAATTACACATGTATACTAAATTTGAAGTTTTTGTATCAAATATTTCTTGAGTTATAAAATAATTTTTAAAAAGCGCATACAGATAGACAGTAAACTAGTCACCGTAGACCTAGTTTATATTTTGTTTATATTGTGAAATATGTTTTGTCTTGACCTAAGGAAAAATTTTTGCTGAAAAGTTCCATAGAGTTCCGGGACACCCTGCATAGTTTAATTGACTAACGCAAAATTCATGAAAAACCTGCAAATAATGTTAACCACAAGACCATCACCCATAGAAATAACTTACGTTGTTTGTCGTACAAAATCAATGCATGTACATTTATCTTCAAAAATTACAAAAATACTGCTACTCAAACAATTGAATATAATATACGAAGGCCTAGAAAATATACTTAGCGAGTTGAAGGTAGTTTAATCTAGAGGAGTGCCTGTAAAGTATTCTAGGGAAGTGCTTTCTTCTCCTTCAATAATGGCAGGCACCGTACATTCGGCACTTGTAAATAACTTGTTAGTATGGCCCTTACAGCAAGCACGTATCACATTCTTCTTTCTCATGAAGATACAGTATCACAATAAGCTTCAAGCCTTTCAAACTGGGTGGTTAGTTTATAACGAAGAGCTTTACATCACTTGAATCTGAACTACACAAACAGACTATATTCATAATTTAATATAGCTAATATATTTTATTTCTGCAATGTGTATTCTTAACTCATGTTTATCCTTTAGTTTTGCTTAATGTAATTTTTTTCTATACAGAAAGAGCAAATCTTAATGAAATATTTAATTTTGTCATATTTTGACATAATATTACATGAAATAGCAATGAAAATAGATAGTTTTGTGAGGACAGTAACATTGCTATAAGTCGAAGTTATAATATTTAATTTTTTGTTTAGAAAATATTTGAAAATATTCATGGAAAATGGTTAGAGTTAATAAACAGATTGTATAAGTTCCAGATAGGTTGGAGGCTATGAATACAGTGTATTAATGATGATCAAAACATGTGTTAAAAATTATGTAAATGTTTTCACTGTCTATATTTTTTCAATACATCGGAATTAAATATTGTTAAGCAAAGAACTAAAAATCTCAATTATTAGTGTTTGTTTGTGAATTAAATATTACGTTATACGTATTTGACAGGTGTTTTTGATACTCAAGCCAACAACCTAACACATTGTCACGTAGCAGTATGAAGCAAAAGCATAAATATCGTATTTGGACCCTGCAACTAAACAATATATATTTTAAATATGTAGGAGTTCTAGCCAACATTTAACGTATAGTGAATTTGTTTCAGTAAGATTGCTCAAAAAATCGTTTAACATCCCAAATTAACTTTTGAAAATATTTAAGGAACTAAAAAATTCCCGTTATTTAGCTTTACTACAAAATGTTTAATACACTTAGTTTATGGTTAAAACGGAATGAAAATGAAGTTTGTGGACTTTTTTGTATGCGTAAAATGTGAGTGATGTAAATTGTGCGTACGTATGTAGGGTGTGGATGTCTGTAAAAGGTGCGCGCGTGTTGTAAGGTTAGTGAATGGGAATGGTATTTTAGTAAAGTATGCGTAGAGTATAGTCACTCATCCAGGTCTCCACTAAGATGGATTTTTTTCACATTCAAACAGTGAATTCCTCTAAATTATAAACATATGTGTAAATTTAATATATAAATATGTATTTTTCTTCGATATTAAATAGTTTTCGTATACGTACTCATAAATTGTATATCCTTTGTAAATCATTAGAACATAAATACTATTGTCAAAAATATGTTATCTGATAAAGTGATTATTCCCCACCTACTATAGCTTAAAAAAAGATTTGTATGTATGGTATATTTTAACATAATACGCAATGAAAAGTATTTTTGTTTTAAAATTATTAGTGACCAATATTAATGTTATTATTATATCAAAAGACAACAAAGAGAACCTGCTAATTACTTTCCTTATACGATTTACCTAATTGGAAATATTTACTGATTCATTAGATTGTTCATATTTTTTAAATGGCTGACAAATATTACAACGACGTTCAATTATTTCATATTAAATCCATCTGAAGAAACATATTCGGTGTGTTAAAGTGATAAATTATTGGACGTGATATTATACGAAAAATGTTGATTCATATTAAGACTGTTATTATATTAAAGACTTTACTCTTTAATCTTTAATATAATAATATAATTATTATATTAAAGACTACTATATATATATATATATTTATATATATCTTTTTTTTTATATATAGTATGGAATTAAAGGTGCTGAATATTTAGGGAAAATATAGACCTTTATTATCAAATTAAAACAGCACCCTTCGTTAAAAGTTAAGTGGTTTCATTATCTTGGTTAGGACAAAGTTTGAAAATGAAATCTTGCCTAATAGTTTATATCCAGTCATTTTGTTTTATTAAGTTAAATTAAATACTTCTTGAAATTTTACATCCTTTTTCCCATTATTAATTACACATGTTTTGCAATGTAGTATAATGATTTGAGGAAATCAGTAATAATAATGAGTATTGAATAAATTAAATAGACACTTTATGTACAAATAAAATTTGATTTATCTCCTTATCTGGTAATATAGGTTTCAAAATAATTCATGAACTTATTTTCTTGATACTTAAATAAAGTACACTACACCTTATGAGGAATTATGAAATCTCATTAAAACAATGTAAATATAAAATAGTTTTTATTCTATTTTTATAGTAGTCACTTTTATAACATGGGGAAACAGACAATAAACAAAATAATGATTTGTAATTTCTTGAAGACATTGGACTGTCGTAGTGTGTGAATTATTTCTCACAATTTGTACCAACTATTGTGATAAATAACGAAAAACTGCTTCTATATTGTGTTTATATTTTTTTACAAATGTTATGTTCCATAAACCATCACATATATTTTTATATATACCTAATAAATTTATAAATATCTATAAATCATCAAATTTTTGTCATTTAAATAATGTTTAACTGAAAACAATACTTGTTCTACCTATATGTTTGTAAACAATAGTATCAATTTAATGATTAACACGTAAACCGTCAAATAATTTAACGAATTGTACACATTATCACATATATAACATCAATATAAGTAACCTTCATTAAGGTTATACCGTGTTTTGAACTAAAAGTGTACTATTAATTTAATTACTTATTTAAATATTCAAAAATGTATAAGAAAGCCATATTACTTGGTTGGTTTAGATAAAGTAGTGTGTCGTAATCATCAAATATTGGTAAAAGAAAATGTAAGATCGTTATTTTGTTAAAACATTTTAACAATAATAGTAGTGTGACTGAACTGGATTTTTACTTTTCAAAAAATACTTCTTTATGATTTGTCTTACAAATAAATATTCAGTTAATAACACATATTTAATTTTAGTCATATTTATAGTTTGAAAATTAACATGTTTAATCATCTTAAATTTAAAGAACTCGTGCTAGCGCAAGAAAAGACAAAATATATATGTCATCCACAGATTCTAACAACACAATGGTTGCAAAATAACGTTAAGTCCCTTCTACGTTACATGTAGAAATAAAAGTAATAAATAATAATAATATTTTACTATGCTAATTATTTTAATTAAATTTCAATGTTGCGGTAATCCTTATCCGGAAATGTATAAAATATGTTTAAATAAATGTGGCATTTGGAATTCTATTCTTACTGAACGAAAATCCAATGAAATGTTTACCTCGGATGGATAAATAAAAAACCACAAAGCAATATTAGTTAATGATGTCCCCTCCAGTGACAGGATATACGAAGGGGGTTACATTACAGCTGATCACCATTGCCTTAGGCTGTCAATAATAGAAAGTAATTAAAATTCCCTTTATTACTTTACAATACAATTCGATTACATTGCTGCTCTACATTTTAATTATTACAGAAACAAGTTTAAGTTTATCTATTGTAAATGTTTATAAACTATTTATAAAAACAGTTAATGTAAAGAAACGTGTTTAATATTTTACTGTCCAATGTTTGATTACGATGTACGTTAAGGAAGACCTTAAACTAATTAATAGCACACATTTATGTATTTAATTCTGTCTATATATCAGTCCCTAAAGTATTTTCGGAACTATGAAAAATATAAGATTGCATGTAGCCAGAATATGTGCTAGAGCACATAGAGTTTGGGTCTTATCTCTACTGCTTAAAAAAATTTTCTTTTCTCATAACACTATTTAGATAGTGTATTTGGCTCTTGTTTGCCCTATATTAGAATATGGGTCCGCGATTTGGACACCTTATCAGGTTGTCCTCTCTAAATGCCGTCCGTAGACGCTTTCTTCCTCTCTTGCATGTCAGAGCAGTATCGGGTGATATACCCCCATTATAGAAGGATTGCATTGGACGTCATCTTACTATTTCAAGTTGTTACTAGTCAACTATCCAGAGCTTCATCAGTCATTCTACCTCCATGTCGTGCATGGTACTCGTTTAGTCCAAACTCTCGCCAAGTTCCACTACTTCACTGCATACGGTTATTACGATAGCGAGCCTCGCCTTTTGCGCCTCCCAGCTCGATTTCCATGGGCAGACCCATCAGGCCTTCCGAAGACTGGCACTCCCCTTTGCATCGGACTTTAGGAATGATTAGTTCTGGCATGTATCTATGTCTATGAATTTACTTCTTATTATTTTTGTCTATACTGTAGTCATATTAGTTTATTATTTCTTTTTATATTTATTTAAATTTACATCCATGTGTGATTTAGTCTAGTAAAATTGAATGGCTTGGCTCTTAGTTTAGTGTGTATATAATTCAGTTACAGTATTTGTATTTCATCGTTGCTTGATGATTTTAACACGTTATATGTTATTGTGAATGTTTACACTTCTCATTGCATTAATTTAAACGCTATGAATTGTTATTGATTGTTATTAGATGTTTATTAATTGATTATATGAGATTGTTATTTATTTAGCCTAATAAGTTGTTTACTGTTGTTATTTCTCTACAGTTTGCTGTTGTGGATTTGTAAAACTTTATTCTGTTTGTGTTTATGTTAACTTGTAACTGTTTCTTGATGAATTTGTCATCTATAAAGATTTTTTTAATGGTTTATTACTGTTGAACAATAAGACACTTGCTATCTTTGGTTCAATGCTTGTACATAATTCTAATTGTTGAATATGATTTAATATAACATTTTCATTACGTTTATACAAACATTTAAATCAGGAACGTTCATTGAAGACCGGTCATTAATAAGGGCTGAAGAATAAAAGTTATTTAAACATTTGTAATGATTTTTTCATTGCAGCTTATATTGTTAAAATAGGAAACATAAGTTATGCTGCCACGTCTCAGCCCCTCTCAGTCATATTGTGAGTGTAACAAAGGTTCTTATTGGCTGGTGATAGGATAATTATTATAAACCTTATTTTAGCTCTTCGAGAGAAAATATTTTAAAACGCCTTGCTAGTATATATGTAGGGTATATGAAAAACCTTTGTATCATGGTTTACGTTCCATTTCCTTATAGATTTTGAGAAATTGTGATCAGGAACGATGGCATTGGCTCACTTACCTGTACATACACGTAATGGGGATTGAGTGGGTTAATACCACTGTACCACTGTGTATGGGTGGGTTGAAGGGTCTGTACGTCTATTGCAGTTAATCGAAATCATTTTTTCATCTATAGAAAAAAGGTCAAAATAAAGTTAATATCTACTCTAAAGTTACTTCACTATAAAGTTAATATCTACGTTGGTAGACACGTATAGTTGGGTTATGAAACAGAATGATCATAACAAGTTTTTTTCCAGTATTGGAACATGAAAGTTATCATCGTTCAGGTAAGAGGTGTTATTGCCGTAAATACACAATCAATATCCCTGTGAAAATTAATATATTTCACAAGAACAACGTTAGATTATATGTTAGGATTACTGTCAACTAGGGATTTTCAACAATTAATTAGCCTCGATAATACATTTGCTACATTTGATACAACATTTGATAATACATTTGTATTTATAGTACATTTACAGCACAAATTTGTCGTAATATATTTAAAATGTTCCATCTATCTAAAATACAACTGTACGTGAATGGGGTGGTGTTTTATACAAAAAAACGCTTTTATGAATGGTGCCAATGTAAGAAATTAAAGTTGGGAGGATTCAGGTTCAGTTAACCTGAAATAATTTGTAGAATTCACCGGTGTTTATGAATCCAAGACATGCAATACCAAGTTAACACTCATAATGGTTTTAATCTAGTCCTTTTTGTGCAATGTAATCATTATGAAAATATGTCTATGTTATTAAACAGTCTTATTATAAATAATATAGACATAAACCTTAATAATACACATCGTAAATAATTATCTCTTTGAATTGCCAAATGTATTTCCTAAATTAGTTTTATTTACAATAACAGTAAAATAAACAAAAATTATTTAGCTAATCGTTCAAGCATTTAAAGGTAGGCCAGGTTTATCATTAGATCGGTGAGTTTTATCGATGCAAGTGGATTGAAAGTTTATCATCCATATATAAATAAATTAATGGTTATCTGAGTGAATAACTCATATGCTTTAAAACGTTTTCATTGAGCCAAAATGATTCATTATATAACATAATATAATGGTTTCATTATTAAAATGTGTAGGTTCTGCAAACATGAATTCTCCTAGTCTTATGTATTTGTACTTTACTGTATTTTTATTTGTTTGTTTGCTCATATTAATTTTTAAATTGCTTTTTATAATATTTACTTGACTAGTTATGTTTTAGTGTGACAACCAAAGTAATTGGGTACGTTTTAGGTGGAGACTGTAAATGGTAGGTTCAGTTGTCCTCTATGATGTCCACTTAAGGTGACCATAAACAAATGTACCTCTATGCCTAAGAGCTCGTATTGAGAAATGTTCAGAGCTAGGACCTTGAGTCTGATCAATAGGCTTGTCCATTGTTAGAAAATCATACTGATAGATAGCATGTATTAACAAGCCACAGCCTTCTTACAGATTATTTATACAACTTTTTCACTGATGTAGCTACTTTTATATAGGTAGCTGGATTAGTTATAACATGTGTGAAATTAACTAGTTATATATGCACGGCATTCTGAATAATTAGCTAATTTAATGCCTTCGATAGCGTTTTACTTCATTAAAAATTAAATAATTCAATCACCTTTATTTCAATCTTGTGAGAATACTTGTACGGCTTAGTACATTTGAAAACTATGGGTATACAAATAACAATGTTAAAAAATCTAAAAAAAATAATAATTGGTAAATATTTAAAATAATAAAATAAAAATTGTTAAATATTTAAAATACTATACTGATTACACTGTAATTAAACTTTGTTTTATATTGAAACCAGCTTGAAGCCCAACAAATACACAGCAGTGTATGACGGCTTGTGTAAACATTTAATGCACTTACTCAGTCTAGAGTCCTTTAAACATGGGTAAGCAGAGACCTCACCACATCACATAATGGAACTTAATATTACATTCTCTTTGATTGCATTACATTACAAGTCTGGTATGTTTGACTATTTACTTATAGCCAAAATACGATATTACTATGACATTTCAAACCATGTAAGTAACTGGTAGATTGTGTAAAAGTATACTGTATTCCCACAAATACACTTTACATCTCTCTTCAAACACGGTCGCGACATATAGTCATATAAATAGATCAAGGTTCAGCGTTCTTAGCTAGCTACGTATAAGAAAATTTTCATTTCTTTTCAAATAAATTTTAGCAATACATCTCAAACGAAGCTGTAACTACTGAGATCTGTATGCATTTGAAGTACATTTTAGCAATACATATCAAAGGAAGCTGTAACTACTGAGATATATATGCATTCGAAAAACATGTTAGCAATACATCTCAAAGGAAGCTGTAACTACTGAGATCTATAAATGCATTCAAAGTACATTTTAGCAATTCATCTCAAAGGAAGCTGTAACTACTGAGATCTATATGAATTCGAAGTATATTTTAGCAATACATCTCAAAGGAAGCTGTAACTACTGAGATCTATATGCATTCGTAGTACATTTTAGCAATTCATCTCAAAGGAAGCTGTAACTACTGAGATCTATTTGCATTCGAAATACATTTTAGCAATACATCTCAAAGGAAGCTGTAACTACTGAGATCTATATGCATTCGAAGTACATTTTAGCAGTACATCTCAAAGGAAGCTGTAACTACTGAGATCTATATGCATTTTAAGTACATTTTAGCAATTCATCTCAAAGGAAGCTGTAACTACTGAGATATATTTGAATTCGAAGTACAGTTTAGCAATACATCTCAAAGGAAGCTGTAACTACTGAGATTTATATGAATTCGAAGTACATTTTAGCAATACATCTCAAAGGAAGCTGTAACTACTGAGATCTATATCCATTCGAAGTACATTTTAGCAATACATCTCAAACGAAGCTGTAACTACTGAGATCTATATGCATTTGAAGTACATTTTAGCAATACATCTCAAAGGAAGCTGTAACTATTGAAATATATTTGAATTCGAAGTACATTTTTGCAATACATCTCAAAGAAAGCTGTAACTACTGAGATCTATATGCATTCGAAGTACATTTTAGCAATACATCTCAAAGGAAGCTGTAACTACTGAAATCTATATGCATTCGAAGTACATTTTAGCAATACATCTCAAAGGAAGCTGTAACTACTGAGATCTATATGCATTCGAAGTACATTTTTGCAATACATCTCAAAGGAAGCTGTAAATACTGAGATCTATTTGCATTCGAAGTACATTTTTTAATTAGAGCATTATGGTGATTTAACCATTACAACTTTTAAAACATTATTACTAAGCAATGAATAAAAATATTAAATGTACAAGTTTATCATTTCTTATAAAAAATATTATTCTTTCTGGACAGTTACTCTTAACTCTAAAATTCTTTGCATTGCTGAGATCATCCATCATGGGCAAATGGTTGAAACCATCCATTTTTTGGCATCATATGGCAGGAGTGACAATATTGGCTTTTTCAAGTAGAGGTTCTGTTATTTCTGGGGTGTCCAGGCCTTTATTTACGATCAAGGATATTGTGTTGACTCACCCGACCTCTCGTTCAAGTATAGTGGTAACTGACCACTACATACTCTTGATGACCCTTGCACCCACCTAGTACACACCACAATTAATGGTTCTCCCACACATACACATAGCCCATCCATACACGTATAGTGGTAACTGACCACTACACACTCTTGATAACCCTTGCACCCACCTATTACACACCACAATTAATGGTCCTCCCACACATCCACATAGTACCGTCCATACACGTATAGTAATACTATCCAATACTAACTGTTCCACTGTTTATTATGACAAAAATACTGTTAGTTTTTAAGACAAATATTTGAGTGTGGTTGATAGCTAATCGAAGAGTTATATTTACCCCCACACACGTAATAACCATAATAAGTAGTGATCAATGGACGAGAACGTGGAGTTGCTTTTCATTTGTCAAGTACGTTTAGAAGGGTAGTTTTAAATCAGAAATACGGAATTCTCTAGACGACCTCCACTTTCACAACTTACCAAAACCTTCGGCACTTCTTACAACAACCTCTTTAGACACAGACCATTATTAATAGAAGAGCTATGGATGTGTTTTGTTTATCAGCTCATATATCAATACGACAAAGTTAACTCTCTTACTTCCAACCACCTACATGGCACATAACGAATCCCTATAAATTTTTATTTTAATCTGTACGGTGCCTAGTCTACATTGTCTGTAGTACATGACACATGCCGTAAACACAGTATTAAGTCATCACCACATCAGCTAATATTACTCGAACATTCCATTTGAGGGCTTATGTCACAGTTACATGGTACTAAAGCCCTGTAGCAGTGACTGTTTCAGTCATGTTCGTGAATGTTTAATCATTGAATATGTAATTGCAGTGTGTGTATATAAAACTAATTATATTTATTTTGTCAAAAATATTACTTTATCAACTGATTATTTTTCACATATCAAGTGGAAAACGATTTAGGTGCAAATCGATTTATTTTTATTATGAATTTTAATTCATGAGGGAAGAATAGTATAAAACTTATATTTAGGTTATATTATTGAAATTATTTATCCAATATTTCAGGCACATTTTAGCTAACAGCTCCAATAAGCATAAGAATAAAAAAGTTGTTATTACCTCTACAGCGACCACAATTTTTAATATAAGAGTGTGACGTACTGCCTTGGAATTTACAATATAAATAATTTAGTGGATTAGAAGTCCTTTGATAGTGAAATTTTCACTTTGCTGCTTTATGTGATAACTGTCTCTAAAATTAATTATTCTTTTTTCTAAATAATCGAACTAATATTATTATTTTAAAGCTAGGATCTATGATTTGAAAATATTGATTAGTTATTCTGTTCCCTTTACGGTGAGAACTTTTCGATTAAAGGGTTTTCTGTGTGATTTTCTGTAAGTGTTACCTCAATATAAACCTATTTCAGAAATTGTGAATCTTTAGATTTAATAAGTTGGCAAAATAATAATATTTTCTATTTCACTTTAATCCATTAAGTGATGATACGTGTAATGATAAGTGCGTAAAATGCATGTTAAATGTTTGCTAGAGTGTGATATGGGAGGGGATAGTGAGTTAAAATGAGAAATATATTGTTCGTCTATTTTTATATTGTATTTATTAATTTAGATTTTTCAGCTTTATTCTAAACAAAATTTAAGGGAGGTCTTAATTTATCCATCGTAGTTAGGGCTAAGAATCCCTCTCCAAGATTTCCATGAGGCTAAAACCCAAACCATATTGTAGGGATCTTCTTAACTTACTTCTAAAATCGCTTAGATAAATATATAAAAACTCAACATTAACAAAACAGAACTAGTTTTTTTAACAGAGTTAAAAACTTAAGCTCATTATAAACAATTACTTAAACTGGGGATCACTTTACTAAAATGTGCAATAAAGGTTTTGCTGATATACATACTATGAAAAGATTTGCCATGATTTGTTCTGTCAATATTTTATGGCGTTGTTATAAATACTCTAGTTTCAAACTATAATTACTGCAATGCTATAAGAAATAAATTATATGTTGAAACTATAAGGATTATAGTTGAATCCTTATAGTTTCAACTATAAGGATTCAATAAATTAATTGAAGATCTAAGGTATCTTCAATAAATTAATTGTAATTTTGCTAACGTCCAATTGACTTTCTGAAAACTTGTTTTTACAGTATTCATCTTGTAGCTTCTTGTGATTCTCTGTAGTTAGCTGGAGGACTCTCAATTTTTGTTTGTTAAGGTTTTGAATAATCTCCCAATCGGCTGAATTAAGGATACTTGATAATTCTTCTTGAAACCTTACTATTTCATTATTAATGTCGAACAATTCCTGTCTTGTTTCACCGATTTCCCTTCTTAGAATTGACATTTCTGTTTTTTTCAGGATACTTCTGATAGAACCGTTTATTTTGTGGTGTTTCAGTTTTACACAGTTGGGTGAGATGTTGTTATCTCTGCAACGCTTCAGAAAAGCTAGTCTTGTGATAATTTTACTGTGTTTTACATTCATTAGTTCGTATAGACGTGTTTTCTTGAATATATCCTCCCCGTAGAGGAACTTAATCTTAGAACTTAGGCTTAAGCGGCTGGTGTCATAACTAGAATCTACAGTTTCCGGTGACAACCACGTCAAGGTACTATCTACAATATTTACAAGACGCCGGAAACTGTAGATTCTAGTTATGAAACCGGCCGCTTAAGCCTAAGTTCTAAGACTTTTGATATAGTCATGGTTATGGTCTAGCTAATAAATTAGCGTTTATTATTAGCATTAACGAATGAAATGTTATGAGTTGCATTAAACATAGTTCTAAAATATAAATAGCAATCACTAATATTATACATGAATCTAAGACTATTTCTGGGGATCATGTAATCATGCGTGGGACGAACAGAGGCTGTAACAGCTTTGAGCATGAGCTGGACTCCCTCTGACATCAGTCTAGACACTGTCAGCAAACCAGTTAGCCACAAGACATATATAAAAGGAACATCCCATATTCCACCTTGAAATATAACGAAGGTGGTTAGTGCTTAAATGGAGGCCTCTAAACAGCTAAACACCAGTTGGACTTTTGAGCATACAATTTTTTTTTAGGCGAGGCAATGAGTTTTCCAGGAGATAGGGTAAAGCGATACTTTGGGATGTCCTGTCTAGATGTTTATAGGTAATTCACAAAAGCAATAGATGACTGAGAAAAAAAAAGTTGATATGCACGAAATTTACTTAGTTGAAGAAAATCCAGTATTTTTGTGGCTTTCAGAGCATTAATATTGATCAGCTTGTATTGAGTATATGAATTTAATTAATTCTACACTGTTAACCTCAGTCTGCAGAACAAATAAGAGATCTTTTTAAATTCCAATTTGAAGCAGAAGGAGAACTGAAGGTTACCGAATAAGTTGTGAGAAATTCTGTGTATAAGGATTAAGTGATATTGCAGCAATCTTGCAGAACCTGATTATTGATCACAATTTCTCATTCTTAGCTAGACATAGGACCCCTTATAATTAACACAGCCTGTATATTGAAAATATTTCAGAAATGTTAAATCTCCAAATGAAAAATCATACTATAATTAATTATTCTAATAACGGGAGACTTTAACATCAATATTTTAAATAATTACTTTGTTGCTAGTAAGTTTATCTCTGTAGAGACAACAATAGGACGTCATAATGTTGGCATATCGTATACATGGGAGGCCTTAGGTACCCACAGTCTGATTGACTATGTATTCACTAATAATGGTGTTGATTGCACTGTACATTCTAAATTTATCTGACCACTATAGCTAAACCATACCCCTGAGTTATGATTATGTTAAGAACAATCAAGTTTAAAAATGTATGGAGTTCATGTATTTTATGAAGCAAGCCTGAGAAAATTCAAAACGTTGCAGACAAAAAACAATTGAACTGAGGTGGTTGAGTCATGTAACACAACTAAAATGTATAATTCGTTCGTAAATATAATTAAATACCACTTTGACAACACTTTTACAGTCAAAAGTTAGTTATTCATGAAGTGAAACAGTAAAAATTAAAAATGCCCCATGAAGTAGACTATTTCTTTTTGAAAACAACCTTATCAGGAAATTTGGCAGAAGATAACACTTGAATTGAAACAACTTCATGAGGAATTAGTTTTTGAAAATTGGATATCATAACAAAATACTGATTCAAGAAGCAATGTATATATCAGAGAGTTCATGACGTGAGAAATGCTGTCTAGGAAATCAATAAAGAAATCCGACTTCTCAAAAGGTTGAACTCCAGAATTAATTTAGCTCTTGGCATTGGTTCTGGACGTATAGAAGATTCCTAACACTTGGAATTTTTTTTATTACTTTCTTCCCTGTTATTAGGAAAAACATAGAACCCAATTCACCTAATACTTCAGAACAAAATTAAAGACTCCCTGTTCCCTTTTCGTGCACACAGTTACTTGGTAATGAAAGTGGCCAGAGAGCTCAAAAACAATTAATCTGTAGAATTGTCAAAATATCTGTTATAATAGTAAAATATGTCATTGAAGAAATATATCAAATCTTATGTCATCTAACAAACTACTCCTTTACAATTTAAAGTGTTTTCCAGGCAAAATGGAGTGAAACAACTTAGATAACTAAAGAGCTGTAGTTATATTGTGTACAATATTTAAAAACTTAGAAGTTAGCCCTCAGAAGGTTTCTGAGTTACATGGAAATAATAATGTACTGTCAAAACAACAACATGGATTTATAAAAAGTAAAAACTCCTAACTGCAATGTTTTCACTAATCAATAATGATATAGGAGATCTTTACCATGGTAAACAAATATTGCGCCTTGTTTTAGACTCGAGTAGTTCTCTCTCTAATTTCCACCACTCAAAATATCTCTCTCGCACATGTGCATTCAGTTGTTGTATGTCTATAGTTTAAACAATTTGTATCTTACAAGAATGTCATTTTTTAACAACGAAGGAATAAAATAAATATTTACGATAATCACTAAACGAGCAATTATTAAACAAAATAAAAATAACTTTTAATAAAACATAATGTTGTTACTAATAACTGGTGATTTAGAATAATATTCAAGTTGTAACATAAGTGAGTAGCTTACCGGATATGTGTTGAACACATGATGTAGGCTATAAACATGTTTACGACTTCGGTAGTGGATGAACATGTGTTTGTTGTACGGATAAAAGCTTCACATGAAAGTAACGTCAAAATATACTAAAACGTTTAAAAACATTGCTAGTTTGTTAATCTTTTGTTGTCCCTTCTTTACAAATATTATATTGTTTTATGAGGACTTAATTACATATATTTCAGTTTAATTATTGACTTTTATTTGAACGAGATCATATTTTCTAAAAATATTGAAATAATGTTTCAAAATTATATTTTTCTATGAGCATTAAAAAATTATACCACTAAATAATACTGAGTAGAAAAACAAGAGAACTTGTAGTTAAGAATAATATACACAAGATATTTATTACACATTTTTAAATATCAGCAAGCATTAAAAACGTAATAAAATCAATAAATATATACCAATAAATAAACACTTGGGTCTCAACTTGTATACGCTAGTTTCCTGTACATAGTACAACGTAAGAACCTTGCAGAAGATCTGTAAAGGTTTTATAAATGTCAAAACAAACACATTAATATATTAAATTAAAAAGGCAGTTTAAGTAATTTTCATGCACAAAACCATACAAAAATGAGATATATTTGAATTAATAATGAATCAAAGCTGAAAAATGCTTAAAACATAGATATATTATTGCAAGTCCATTTAGGCAAATACTTAATATCTCTTCATATGTGGCATAATGGGCAGTAAATACATCACTTAATTACGTCGTATAAATAATGGCATCTGTAATGGCTAACCGTGCATTGTGTCACAATGGTTACAATGCGTGTTACATTTTCCAGTAATGTACATAAATCACTGGGGAACCACCTGCCGTATTAACTTCAGTAGTCTGATAATTAACGTCCACGGAGGCTAACCCATAGGTTGCATCACAATGGTTACAATGCGTGTTATATTTTCCAGTAATGTACATACATCACTGGGAAACCACCTGCCGTATTTACTTCAGTAGTCTGATGATTAACGTCCGAGGAGGCTACCCCTTAGGTTGTATCACAATGGTTACAATGCGTGTTATATTTTCCAGTAATGTACATACATCACTGGGGAACCACCTGCCGTATTAGCTTCAGTAGTCTGATGATTAACGTACACGGAGGCTAACCGATAGGTTGTATCACAATGGTTACAATGCGTGTTATATTTTCCAGTAATGTACATACATCACTGGGGAACCACCTGCCGTATTAACTTCAGTAGTACAATGATTAACGTCCACGGAGGCTAACCCATAGGTTGTATCACAATGGTTACAATGCGTGTTATATTTTCCAGTAATGTACATACATCACTGGGGAACCACCTGCCGTATTAACTTCAGTAGTACAATGATTAACGTCCACGGAGGCTGACCTATGGTTTGTGACACAATGGTTATAATGCGTGTTACATTTTCCAGTAATGTACATACATCACTGGGAACCACCTGCCGTATTAACTTCAGTAGTCTGATGATTGACGTCCGGGAGGCTAACCTATGGTTTGTGTCACAATGGTTACAATGCGTGTTTTATTTTCCAGTATTGTACATACATCACTGGGGAACCACCTGCCGTATGAACTTCAGTAGTCTGATGATTAACGTCCGTGGAGGCTAACACATGGTTTGTGTCACAATGGTTACAATGCGTTTTACATTTCCCAGTAATGTACATACATCACTGTGGAACCACTGGCCGTATTAACTTCAGTAGTCTGATGATTAACGTCCGCGGAGGCTAACACATGGTGTGTGTCACAATGGTTATAATGCGTGTTACATTTTCCAGTAATGTACATACATCACTGGGAACCACCTGCCGTATTAACTTCAGTAGTCTGATGATTGACGTCCGGGAGGTTAACCTATGGTTTGTGTCACAATGATTACAATGCGTGTTTTATTTTCCAGTATTGTACATACATCACTGGGGAACCACCTGCCGTATGAACTTCAGTAGTCTGATGATTAACGTCCGTGGAGGCTAACACATGGTTTGTGTCACAATGGTTACAATGCGTTTTACATTTCCCAGTAATGTACATACATCACTGTGGAACCACTGGCCGTATTAACTTCAGTAGTCTGATGATTAACGTCCGCGGAGGCTAACACATAGTATGTGTCACAATGGTTACAATGCGTGTTACATTCCTCTGTAATGTACATACATCACTCGCGAACAATCCGCCTATTAATTTCAGTTATGTGGTAATTTATGTCCAGAGCACCTAATGTAAGTTATGTTTCTAAGTTTTTACAAAATTTGTTTTGTTTAATGTATTATTTTAAATTGTTGGATCATATACAAAATTTGACTGAAAATAGTCTGTATTGCATTACTATCAAAAAATTAAGAATATACTTTTAAATATTTATGTTTACTAAATAGTATTTTAAAAACTATGGTTGACTTTTAAATTGATTTAAACAATTCAACTTGAATATGTTTAAGTTAATACGTCTACAAGTCGTCAAACATTATAAATATTGTTGACAAAATATGGTAAATAATATACATCACTATTTTATTTAAAACAAATAATATTTCTTAGATGTAAAGTCAATTAAGTAATGAATTGTTGATATAAAAAACAATTACATTACCACTTCTGGAAATATGTTGTAATTTCATCATGAATTCATTTACCATATTGTTTGTTTAGTTATTGAAGTTAGTTTAGTAGACAGTTTTATAATTTCAAATATACTTGGCGTCTACATTTTCAGTAATGTATTTTGTATATTTGAGCAATAATGTAATGATTATAAAGAAATACTCTATTGTGTGAAAATTATACTCGCAACTATTCTTTACACAAATAATGTGTATTTTATATTGAGTGACAAATATCGAATGATCGGAGACAGACAAACATAATATAAAGCTATCCAAAATCATCATTGTTCAATAGCATGAATAAGGTTAAGCTATGTGTAAAAAGCGAATGATTTTACTACACAATTAAAATAAACAACATAAGATGGTTTTATGTATGTGTGTAAAATCATATATGAAATTAAAATTTTAATCAACATTTCACACCTTTACTATTTTCTTGAGTAAAACACTATCTGACAGTCATTATTATTTTATACTTTCTTATGGCCGTAGAGAATACCTCAGTGGCAGTTATACGTAGATAAAAACTAATGTCCATCTTTATACATATACAGTAACAATCAAAACGTTTATTCTTGAGGATTAGGAGTAATTCAGGGATGGAATGACAAGGTGTTGACCTAGCTTTCAGAAGGAATACTTTATAAATATCTTCTCAACACACATTCAGCATACTACCCTGGTTTCTTTCTTCTTTGTCATTCAGTCTAAAAAAATATTATTGAAATAATGTTAAAATATTTACATACCTACTATAAAATAATTATTTTAATAAATAGTGCATTAGTTTTAGTTGTATATCTTAATATACATATATTTACAAACTCTTATTATAATAGTAAAGGTACAATATATAGCAATAATTGTATTAATTGTTTAAGGAAAATGTAAAGTGTCGTTTAACTGTAATACAAAGCTGAAAATGACTCTACACTTTAATTTTTAAATAATGAATAAAATTTGAAAGTGCACAAGACAGCCCAACCATTTTTTTACACCAAGTTAAATGAATACCACACTCTGTCACTTTTACATACTTTTTTATGTTCTTTATAGGAAGAAGTACAGTTTATAGGCTATACATGACTACAACTGTTCCAACCTAAATGTAAATAATACTGTTATTCCTATTAAAGTACATACTCATGACTTCCGTATTTACCGTGCTCCTGGACTGTACATACACATGACTTTCGTATTAACCATGCTCCTGGACTGTACCTACACATGACTTTCGTATTTACCGTGATTCTGGACTGTACATAAACTCATGTTAATACTATTTTTAATAACTAAAAACGTGTATAATGTTAATTTATTTTACTTTTCATAAATGTATTGGGTTCTGCAGTATATATTATATACTGTATGTAAATACATTAAACGAAATGGCTATATAACACTTGATATTACTAACGTTAAAATTTAAAACTAGTTAAGATGTAAAGCTTATTTGAAACAGAAGGGGCATTAAGTTACTTCAATTACGATTTTTTTAACAAATTAACCAAAATAATGGGACTTCATTTGCTATTTATATATGTCTATGTACTCGTGTCTGCAAATATTACCACTTTTAAAATGTATAGATTGTTTTTCAGATCCCTTTTCAGATTTCGCATTAAAAACATGTTTGGAAAATATATTTAGCCATTTTCTATATGGTCAGAGAGAATGAGGAGGGGAAATCTAACTCTATAAATGTTCATTTGTCCTGTGAAGATCAGAACTGATGGTGGTCAGAACACGGTGGTTCCTATGCAATATATTTTAGGATTTATTCACATACTAATAAACACAGTGATGTACATTTTTATGCTAATACAATTACAAGAAGTAATTATCCGCATGAATTTACGTTAGCATTTATCTGTAAACTTCACTTTTCATAATTATCTACCTCCATACAAAGGGAATTCAAATGAGTTAAATGGATTGGAAACCTTTTAGCACCCCCTGACACTGTTCGGCTGTCAACGGTCGAGAAGCTCCCTTTCACTTGATGCCAAGAGATATTCTCAAATTTTTAATTCCAGCAAAGACAGGTTATAATGACTGGTTGAGTTCATATAATGCCAAACTTAGTGTTAATTAATTATTTCAAAATAATTAATTAAACATATTAATTATTGATATTATTATTGAATATTTTATTGAAACTGTCAATAACATCTGATTTTGACAATTACAATTATTTTTTATTAAGGAGAGGCCGATCTCCCTCTTACACTTACTCTGCCCATTCCCGATACACTATAGATCTGTACGAGGAACTTTTTCGGACAGAGTAAGGGGGCAAACCAGTCAGTAGAAGGTGAATATTACTGATAACTTCCAGTATAGGCTTGATTCTAACCAGCGTTGTCTCTAACCCAAGCTCAAAGTCCTGACGCCTTAGACCACTCGACCAAAGTCATAAAACAACTTTCATTTCATCTAAAATATCAAAGATATTTTGTATATTTTAACCAGTAAATTGATGTCAAACAAGTTTATCAATTATACGCGTAAACTGATACTTCTTTTTTTCCAATACTGCTGAATACAACGTCCATAAATAAGACACAACAAACAAATGTAAAATTACATTGCAACCACATATTCAGTAATCCTATCATAAAATGTCTCTTCTGTCATATTTTCATACGTAATTAGTTTAGATAAGGCCCTAGTTTTTATGTACAGTCAGTAAGATACTCAAAAACCTGTTTTAAATAGAGTTTTAAATAGAGTTTATTAGTCCTCAATGGTTGTAAAGTTTTGACTTGGTCAATTTATAATTCTTTGGTGTGAATATGAACTCATATTTCCTTTAAATTAAGGTTTTAAGAAAAGGTTTATGTACTCGTTCACGTTATTCATTTAAATTATATGTCAACACAAATTTTATTAGACTACTATATGACACAATGTGTGCATTCGACACATGTCACAAATCAAAAGCTCACAAATAACACTATACACAGTAGAGGAAACGTCAATAAAATAACTTGTTAACGCCTGTGCATTTTTTTTAATGTTATGACTTAATTAAAAACTAGTATGTTGATTAAATGTCCACGTAATTCTACCACTGTAAAAGTTTAACATTGTTACATTAATGTAAAAATAAATAATATAGATTGTCAATAATTTTTTAAAATTTCATTCACTTAGGAAAATACTCGTATTGATTGTATTAAACTTATTGGAATTCAAGTAATGTTTTCCTAGATGAAATAAGATTTTTTTTAATTTTGCAAAATGCAGTAATCTGCATTTAGTTTACAGTTGAATATTAATTAGCAAATAATGCAGAATAAGTATACAAAATATGGATTTTTATTTCTAAGTAGTGAAACTCGTGCTTCACTTATAACATTATACAGGAAGGCAATCAGTTATATAACGTTTCTGGTTGTTGAAAACATTATACCAAAAGTTAATTAATACTCCAATAGTGTAATTTAAAGCTAAATCTTAAAAACATTTTTCAGTTATTAAAATAGCTATAAATTTTGGGTTAAAAGGATTATAATTGTATTTTGAATACATATTCAACATTGCAGTCTATACATACGATATGAGACAGTATATTGTATCAAGTATTCGAAGAGAACCTACCCGTAAAGTGAAATGCAGGTCTTCCAGGGCCATGAATAAAACAACACTGCGGACTTTTGTTGTTTTCCAACCTAGGCCCTTGACAAATACTACAACATGAAATATTGATGTTACAGAAGAAAAATAGGCTGTGTGAAAGTCAAGTCAATTTAATATTCTAGTGGAAACTGGGGAATATTATATTCCAGTCAGTTAAAAAAATAATAATAAATCTTACTAATATATATTGCATTTGAAATATCACTGCATTTAAAGTATATACTGTATAAATTTCGTCCAAAACATATTTCAAAACTAAATATTTTTATGAATTAAAGTGCCTATAAAATGTAGTACTATAGTAACTGAAACAAGTTGAGTGTTTTCCATTCGATTTCTAAGGTATTAAAAATTGTTTCGGGAAAATATCATGTTGTTCTTTTTATGACAGAGGAATCGTCAATTAGAGGTTAGTCTTGTAGTTTAGTACATTCATTCAGATATCTCAGTTTGAAACAGGTCCAAGAGAGCAGATGAGAGAAGTATGTATGGAGCAGGATAATATAAATGTATATATATGAATAATTATGGTGAGGACGTTTAGTGGATCTTTTCATATATTAGATATGCAGGAGTAAATAAATTTCGAATCATTGACACTTCCGGATAAAAGTGTTTACAAGTTTGTTCACAACAACAAGAAATTATATGAAAACAATGTTCTCTTTGTGATCTAAAACTGTTTCGCTTATAAAATATTTACATTATGCAGTATAATGATGAGAACCACAGCATGGTTGTAGCAGCAAGTTATCATACATATATATCCTTTACTATTCATTTAAAATAATCCAAGACATAAATGTAATACAATAAAATATGTAGAGTGTTAAACGGCAGAAACGGACTTGCCATTATCTCACCAAATTGCGTTTTTACGTCGTAATGTGCGAATGTTCAGGTTGTGCTTCCCAGTTCTTAACATGGCCAAAGATACTCGAACTATATAATATATGGTGCATTTATAATTTTGCTTAGAGTGTGTGTATTTTGTTAAATAGTGATTAACAGTGTTAAAACTTGTTTTAACTATTCCTAATATTTTTTAAAAACTAGGTATTTTAAATAAATAAATAAGGTTTATATTTTGGAGCGGTTCGCAACAAACAATGCTGATTTACAAAACAACTCAGGTTCTATTACAAATATTTAAAAAAATTAAAAGCTAATTTTAATTAATCATAGTTAAAACGTAAAGTTATGTATACAGAACAGTTATATATGGATATATTAGCTTGTATTATACATTAAATATTTAGACACATTGTTTTTATATGTAGTTTCAGATACACCCTGGCCTGTTAAGCTGAGGAAAATTAATTAAATAATTTGGGAGCAAAGTATGCAAATCTTTTTCTTTCAAATTCATGGTGAACGCGAGGCATTTCCAAAACTTGATTCTGCTAGTGCTGCGAAATCAGATCTGAGACCTGTTTTTTAGTTTTCCCTTAAATATCCCGGCCTGCCAGTGTTAAGGATTCTATAAACTAGGCATAGGGAGCGCAGAGTACCAATCAGTCACAGTCAGCAAACCTAGTGATCGTCGCGCCTCCGAAACATGGTAAACCTTCTTAGTCCACATACATACCTGACACACATATTTTGCACCCTCTGTAATTTGTCTAAATCCCCTTTAGACACAATATTGCCATACAAAGGGAGGCAGTAATAGATTACAGAGAGCACAAGAGCCTGGATTAGGTGAAGCTTAGTCTCTTTAGGAAACAAGTACCTATGTTTGTATAACATTCTTAGTCGACTAAGGGCCCGCTAACAAACAGCATTTACATGACCAGAGGAAGTGAGGTCACCATCGAACACGAGGCCCAAGAGCTTTGAGGACTCACACTCGTTTAGTCTGATACCGCTAAGCAACACCGCACTTACAGACTTCGAACCCACATTGGAAGGAATCGACAATACACAACACTTTTCCTTGTTCAATTTAACCCATGCCTTTCAGACCAATCATGAACAGTGATTAATTCAGAATTCAAAATGGATAGAACAGTGTCAGCTCTTCCGGCATCATATGAAATACAAAGTTGAGTATCATTGGTGTAAGAATACAAGCGATTATTTTGTAAGCCTGGACCCATAGCGGCGGCAAACAGAGTGAATAGAATAGGCCCGAGGCATCTACCCTGTGGAACACCAACAACCCTACTCAAAGATGAAGAGATAGGAATGAAACCAATAAACCACTTCCGATCGAAAACCATAAAAATGCATGACAGCCAACAACATACTGTGGTCGATAGAATCGAATAAATGTGAAAAATCCAGCATTGTAAGGAGATATGCTTTCTTTTCTGCCTTGCTTGAAGTAACTCATCACAAACTAGTAAAAGCGCAGTTATTGTACTATGATCCTTTCTGAACCCAGACTGCGAATGCTGGAAGGATATTCTTCAACTCCAAAAAAGCTACCATCTGTAAAACAACTAGCTTCTCCAATCCCTTAGACAAGGCAGGCAATACCGAATTCGGACGCAGGTCTGATACAGATGAAGGTGTCTTGACTTTGGGCAGAGGCAGTACAATTGCCTCTTTCTATGCATCCGGAAAAGTGGAAGTGGCCAATGACTGGTTTGCTAAGTGCGTTATGGCATCAATACGATTTATCATTTTTATTGATATGCCATAAAATAAAGGTATTTTTATATAAATAAGTATTTTCGAAGTACTTAAAAATGCTTCAAATAGTTGGTTGATGTGCAGTACTTGAAAAAAATGTAATATGAAACTAATATCCCAGTAATATATATTAAAGATACTTGTAAAACATTTACCTTATAAAGTCCCTGGCACATAAAGTATATAATACGCGTTATGATTCATAATATATATACTTCAGAACAAATTAATTTTTTTGGATTGTGAAATGTAATATATTTAATATAATGGGAAATTATAATAGCCTAATGTTGGATCTATATATAGTTATTAAATTTATCTACGTTTAACTCATATTAAAAATAAAACACTTTGAAATAAAATATTACTATAGTATTCAAATATAATCATTTTTATAATCAATGCACTAGTTTAAACATAAAAATATATAATTTAATATTTATGATGGCTTAAAAATATACAAAGAGAAATTAATAAACAATTTTAAATAATTTTAAACAACCTTGTGTAAATAACAGATTCAGTTGTGTAATATTTAATTGTATACAATTTTCTTAATTTGAGACGATATTTTTAATACTTTTAAAATAAAATTTTGAAATAAACTAATCTTACTTCGGTTGTCCATATGAATAGTTGAAAGCTTATATTGTTATTGAAGACATAACAGGCAAAATAGACATAATTATAGACAGTTGCAGTGGAATTATTTTATTTTATTTTGTAGTTACCAGCAGTTTATGACATTTATGTATTTCCCTCTAAAACCATTCATCATGCGTTAAATTAAAACATTAGTTAATAAAGTTATAGAAACATTATTCATTTGGAAAGGTCATGTAACATAACTATGGCATCATTATTTATAGGTTTTTAAATGTAAATATATCTCATAATAATAATAAATTAATAAGATTTTATTTTTTTTAAATGAGCACATTATTAACACTTAACTACTTTTAAATAGGTGACACGTGTTACAATAATATATCTCAGTACAAATACTAGGTATTCAGCTACTAATTTGGCTTAAATAAACTGAATTAAGAAAGCCTCGTTGAACATCTGCTTATTTGCATACCTAAGCTTTTTTTTAAGTCAATCAAATTAGTTACGAAAGCAAATGAAGTGCAAACAAGGGAGACTGGTTAGACTTGCAAGTAGGGCTGTGACAAAGGTACATTCTAGGATCTGGGTATTTAGCATAAAAGAAGAATAGAGTTTTTTTTACAGTACACTGTAAAAAAAATGTAAAGTATTTTCAAATTATATCATAAACTAAGCATACTTTTAACTTACAAATTACAAACATACTTCATAATAAATCAAATCATATATGTTTGTTTATATTTGAATTCAGTCTTAGCCTACATCACTAGTCCAAATTAATGTTGAAACTAAAATAAAGCACTAATAGATAAGAATATAGTTCCTTATTAATTGAAATAGTACAAATTAGAGAATATAGAAATATTTGATACAAATAGTTATGACTATTTTTTTAGTAGTCATAAATACAATGGATATGAATTATTAACATACGCTATTATTAATATAGAGTTGCCAGAAAAAAACATCCAGTACAGTTACTGGTTGAAAGTGCGATTTTTGCAATTTATTGTATGGGACAATTTTATAACATATTATAATGGGTAGTGTTATGAACATCAACATTTGTAAAATAGTCAATTCCCAGTGTTTGAAATATATTAATCATAATAAAAGCATATTTCAGACTTTTCTTTTCATAATCAAATTCAACACATTTTTACACACACTTGTTTAATTTAAGAGTAGTAATTGTTACTAAGATCGACTGTTTCTTAGAAAGAGCCGCTAATTAATATCCCAAAGAGGGAAACTAAGAGACCTACAGCTATACAATACGTCACTCATCTTCGTGTGGATCTAGAACTAAGAGACCTACAGCTACACAATACGTCACTCATCTTCGTGTGGAACTAGAACTAAGAGACCTACAGCTACACAATACGTCACTCATCTTCGTGTGGAACTAGAACTAAGAGACCTACAGCTACACAATACGTCACTCATCTTCGTGTGGAACTAGAACTAAGAGACCTACAGCTACACAATACGTCACTCATCTTCGTGTGGAACTAGAACTAAGAGACCTACAGCTACACAATACGTCACTCATCTTCGTGTGGAACTAGAACTAAGAGACCTACAGCTACACAATACATCACTCATCTTCGTGTGGAACTAGAACTAAGTAGTAGCATACTATGTAGTTTATACTAAATAAACTATATGTTTTCAAAACGTAAATTTCATATTAAAAACCATTGTTACCACACAGTATATCACACCGTATGTTTAACGTTGTATTGATAAATGCTCCTTGTAACAAATTAGCTATGTAACATTGACTTGTTAGATAGACAGATAGAGCCTATTTAGTAGGGAGACTAATATCTATTAAACTAATGATGTCATATTACCTTTGAATAGTTGTGCCATATTTCCGAAACTTATGACTTTTATAGATTATTTAATGGTGGAGTAGTACACAATAATAATGAAGTGTACAGTATTTATGTACTAAAAGCCCTGCTTTAGGTATAAAACACATCCAAGTTATTGTGCTATGCTAAAACCACATGAAGCATCTGTATTATCAAACTTATTTTAATAATCTTCCTCACATATATGGAAATATTTATAAAAACAAAGTATTATAGATGATTAAGTAATTTTAATACGTATACTATAAATAATATTCAATATTTTTTTTGATTCCATCCCTGCACACCAAACAGAAATTACCCTTTTTTAAATCTCATACTTTAATAAACAGTCTTTGAAAATATGTTTAGCTTTTCAAGTCTTCAATATTAGCTAATATACGTACATGATTTTAATTTGGAAAGATTCTAGACAGTACATTTTAACTTATGACATACAGTAAAATAAGAACTAAAACTACAATAATTTCATAACTAAACTTAAGGCTGAAGTTATTTCGTTTTTGTAATACATATATGTATAAACATAAAAACGTATTACTTGCTTGGAAAAATCAGTGCTTTAAAGGTAAAGTCTGTCAGGAGTTTTTATCAAATCTTAAAAATAAATAACATCAAATGGTCGACAGTTTTCTGTTGGCACATTCGACTTAAACTAATTAACCAAAGATTCGTAAATCATGATGAAATTTAAATAATTACTTTAATAATTAACTTTACTAATAAGTGCTTTAAAGTTTGCAAAATAACAAACAGAAACGCACATAAAGTAAACTTCTTCCTACTAACAGTTGTATGAGTTGTTGGCGAATGTGTAAGAAATTTCTAATCAACGTGACAAATTCACAATGTAAATTACAGATATGATTGTTGAGCTTTCAAAATATTGGTTTTAATTTAAAGACAATTACATTTGTTGTTCTTAAAAAATCTATATTTTGAAGCTTAACAATTATTTCAGCAATTTACTATGTGAATAATGTACTTCAATTATAATTTACCATATATTATTTCAACAACAAATAATTAATTAGGAATGAAAAAGTACTGAATCATGAAATGTAATGTTGTAATAATGTTAAGGTTAATATAATACTGATTCAACGTTTACTTTCATTCTGCTTGAAGACATTGTCGTGAATAATTTGTGGAGAAATTATGAATTTGAGTACTGAGGTGATTGGTTGTGCCTTAAGGTAACAAGGTTGGCTTCACGTCAGATTTAACAGGGAATCTAGATGCATGGCTTCATCTAAGGCTCACGTATGCAAATTAGAGCTGAGCTGAGTGACTCCCAGACAGTTGCACACTATAAACATCTCTTATTAAGTGGCATATATGATAATTAGGCTTTATATATATATATATATATATATATATATATATATATATATATATATATATATGTATGTATATATATATATATATATATAATAGTTTCTATTTAGTCAAAATATAATCACTTATACTTGTAAGTAAAAATATAATAAATATAAATTATTTAAATTTAAAACAAATAGTCATCAATCCTCAATGTTGATGTTCCCTTAAAATTCATGAAACTTACATTGTTTATAAAAAATAAAAACTCTGAACTAGTTTAATAATAATTCTATGTTTTATTATACTAATTTAAGTTGTACCTTCAAAGATTTTGAGCGAGAGATCTATATAAAATGTTATGACTGACTTTATAAATAGTAATCTGTACAAATAGATACTTGTAAAATCAACATTACAATTAAGGAGTTCCAATTTTCGTGAGCTCCATTAAAATAATTATTATTTTTATATACTGTAAACAGATATAATTAAAATGTCAATCAATGAGAGAGGCTATTAAGTATTTGTTGCACATATATTGGGTTATACAATCATTAAGTATTAATTATATTTTCATGACATTGATACCAGTGTTTTAAATCACAGATATCATATTTCTCTTAGGCAACACATAAGGTAGTGTCAATCACTTAACACAAATTTAAAGGATATTGAAATGAAACTGATTTTCTTAAAACACCATTGTTATTTAATAAAATAAAAATAAGTGATCACTGTACATCAGTAGATTTAACGATAAAAAGTTATTAATTTTTATTTTTAACATCATGGAGTTGTTTTAAATCTTAAATAAATATAAATTTGTTGCTATATTGAAAAATCATTGACCATATAATTTAAAATTAAGAATTAATAGTCAAATTAAGATTTTGGAATTAACTTATTCTATTATAATCTAAATAATAACAATTTGGAGAAAATGTATATAACAGTTTATATATAAAAAAAACAGAGATGTCATCCTGGTTTTGTCTATACGACATAGTTATAAATGTTGACAATATTTAATAATTTTCATAAAATTCAATCATAGCATGTATTGAAATTATTGAAGTATTTCATTAGGCAATAAGTCCGACACTATTGTTGTGAAAATAATATTTTATCTTGTTTATATCTACTTATTATCTTTATCAACTATTGAATTCACTAAAAAATGTAGCCTTATATTAAGCTGAAACTATGAACAGTTCAATAAATGTAATACGTTTTTTATTGGTGTTAGATGATAAATTGTTTGTCTAAATATATAAAAAACAGAGATGTCATCCTGGTTTTGTCTATACGACATAGTTATAAATGTTAACAATATTTAATAATTTTCATAAAATTCATAGCATGTATTGAAATTATTGAAGTATTTCATTAGGCAATAAGTCCGACACTATTGTTGTGAAGATAATATTTTTTCTTGTTTATATCTATCTACTTATTATCTTTATCAACTATTGAATTAACTAAAAAATGTAGCCTTATATTAAGCTGAAACTATGAACAGTTCAATAAATGTAATACGTTTTTTATTGGTGTTAGATGATAAATTGAGGGTCTAAATATGGATGTGAAGCGCAAAGGTAACTTATGCCATTACATATAAAAAACACTATTTTCATTGTTTGGTTTTTGTTGTTGTTGTTTGATGTTTTATTATATTCAAGTTATGTATTTGTTATGTTTTATTATATTCAAGTATTGGCTGTAAGATGAAAACCAACATTTAAATGGATTTTTTTATTAACCAGTCAAGTGACTAAAATACAACATTGAGTAAACCAAAAAGTGTCCCGTTATAAAGCAACTTGACTGTTTCAGTATAGAAGGCGTGCGTACCTTTCATCTATATTATATTTTAATTAGTTTCAATGAATGACAAGGAAGCTTATAAGCACTTATTGGAAACGATAAGCAATGCCACAACACCTAGGTTTCGTAATCACTGTTTTTTTTTTTTTTTAGCATTTTTAAAGCCATTGTAGTGTTTAATCTGTTTGCTTAGTTGCATTTAAAATTCAAACTAAGCATTGTGTTTTCATCTTACTTTTGTACGTCACCTTGATTGTGAACTTAATTAACTCATAGATTACATAAATTAATTCGTTTGAATTTACTGCTTATTTGTATGTCACTATGAATGACTACATTCTTATTAATGGTGTAAAAAACATTTTACTATCGATATTTATTGTGTATATCAATAAATTGTGTAATTTGAAAATACTTCATTCACGAAGTGCTGTAATAGGAAAACAGTATTATCAGTTTTTTTAAAGTTATTACTTCAAACAATAATCTTGTTAGTTAGTTAATAATAATCTTATTTATTAGTTCAAACAATAAACAAAGCTTTTAAAATGTATTTAACTTCATAAAAAAATCAAAAGTGTTAAAATATATCGTATATTGATCATAAGACTCATTTGTATGTATGCAGTAATTGTGCTTGATTATTTATTCATTTCCTAATGAGAAAAATATTGAAATGCAAACTTTTTATCCAAATTACTTTGTCACATAAAATTAAAAGAACTCTTAAAAGCTAATTAAAGCACTTTTGGAAATTGTAGTCTTCAAAGCAAAGGGCTCTTGAAATTATAAGAATTTCCAGCTGTCATGAAACAAGCAGGGTGTAGCTTGTTAATGATAATTATTGCACCACTTGGCTTCTTGAATGTCTTAAAAGAAACATTCAAAGTATTTATAAGGGTGTTTAAAATTTATTTGTCATTAATAGTTTGAAGGAAAGTTCTAATATAGACACATTTCTTAAGTGCCTGTGGTAAAAAAGAGAAAAACAACTGATATATTAACATGTGTGTGTTAAAAAAAAGGATTCAGAATTAATTATATATGGTTCATTGCTATGTTCATATTGTAATTATAAAGGTAATTAGGGTACAGTATTATGATTTTTAATATATATAAAGTTATGAAAAATTTTATCGAGAGTGAAATACTTGTGTAAATTTGAGAAGTTTTTTTTTTTTTAAATTTGTTGGTACATTTAATTGAAGTAAGGCAAACATGTTTACAGTTATAATATGATTAGACATCAGTTTATTATTATTTCATATTTCTTCCTAAATGTTAAAGAATTTGATTTTACGTAATTTTTTCTAGAATGTTTTAACAAATTTGTACTACTCTACTTTGCGCTCTATGTATAAATGTTTGGTATCCCTTTTTGAGGTATTATGAGCAGTTTTAAGATTCGGCAGCATGACAGCTAACACGTCAAATCATGTATATTACAGATATGTGTAACTATTTATGTATGCCAGTTACACAAAATTAAACGAGAATTTTGCTGGTTAGTTTACAATACGTCCTACATATACATTTAAGAAGAGCTGGGGGAATACAAGAAGAATGGTAAAAGAGTTTGGTTGTTTGTAACGATGTGCTATGGCTATACGTTCTGCTGCAAAGTCCCTTACTGACAGTCTATTTATAACACAGAACTTCCTAAATAACTTTGTAAAGCCACCTCATTTGTATTGTCCAAAACAAACAATCCTAGAATATATATTTTAGAAAATGCGTTTGGCTTCCTTTTTATATTTACGAAAGTAGTCATTTATGCTACAGAACTTACTCTACTAAGATCCCGATGAAGTAATTAGACAATTTATTAAAAACAAAAAACCGTTAAAAGTTTAATGAATAACACCTACAATTATATTGAAGGCTAACTTTGACGTATTTACAGCTCATACATCCAGGTGTGTCACTTTAGGAACAGGTGGCAGCAGTCTCCAAGTCCCTCTCTAGAGTTATACATACAGAAAGGATTTGTTAAATGTAAGCAAAGGTTAAAGCGATTTTTAAATTACCTTTAGATATTCTTCCCTATCTATTTATATGTGAAACTGACTAGTATGGAAAGTACCTTGTTGTTTGGCAAGTATGGAGCAACCACGACTGTGCATTACGTACTCTGTCGTACTGTCCATATATAATAACTAATTGTTATTTAGTATTTATTGTACTGATTAAATAACAATTAGTAAAGTATTTTTTGCCAGTAGTTTTTCTCAGTAGTTAATTTACTGTACTGAAGGCTTTGTGCACAATTAGTGGCCAATAAATGTGTTTGGACTTTCAATATTCGACATATACAAATATATGCCTAGATAGTAGTTCTTCTAAATGTCATAAATAAACTCGTGAGACCAATAACTTTAAATACTTGGGTTGGTAGGATAAGTATCCGTTCCAATATCCGTTCATTTCTCATCGTAATATAAATTAAGGTATAGCTCTGGTTGTTAGGATATTTCCAGAAGGCCAAAGTACTTAAGTGCAATTCAGAAAAACAGCACTTAAACAGAACTCATAGCAATGCTTTCTTTTCCTATGAAAATTAAGTCACCAATATTGGTACAGTCCTGTACCCAGCTACTTGGTATCGTATCGTTGGTATTATCGTGACATACCAAGGATTAGCAAGTACGGACACAAATCATCAGACCCTGGTCGGTACTATTGTAATGTCCATACAAGTCAAACTGGTACGAGATGCATTTCTTACACTCCATATCACATAGCAGAATTTTAGAAAGATATATGAGTTATTGTTCTATATTACCTCAAATTGTTAAAAGGAAAATTTCTTACCACTTTTGAACTTCAAACAATTATTATTTTTAACAAAGACATCTCTTCAATTGAAGAATATTTTGAACAAGCTTAAAGATGTATAATAATGCATTTTATAAATTTATATTTAAATTATATTGTAAATTAAAATAGTACAATATTGTAAGTTGTTGCATAATTAATTAAATACAAAAATTAATATAAAACCTAATGCATTAAAAATAATTAATTTAGTTTCCCCTTAATATACATGCATTTGAAATATAAACGTAATATATTTCTAATAATACACGAAATTCAATTTGAAACAATTCACATATTTTTTTATATTTTACACCCGCAACGTGAAAACTGGTTTGCATGAGTTGCAATCTAAAATATCTGGATTAGTGAGCTGTGATCATTGACGGTGCACGGAGTAGCTAGAGATATTTACGTAAAAACCGTTTCTAATCCGCTTGTTCCTGAACAGTTTTGAAACTATAGTAACTGGCATTTTGTTCTGCAAATATGTGGAACATTATACTAAGCAAGAATGTTATTTGAAAATGTTAGAATGTTGAAGAAGCAAGAATGTTAGCAAGAGAATGTACATAGTCGATTATGTTATAACGACTATGTACATTCAAAGTCGTTATAACATAATCGAATAAATAGTTACTATATGAAACAATTATGCAAAAGCAAATATTAATCAATGACACACTCAATTACAATTTAATTTACAAATCGATCTAAAAATCATTACATTTTCTGGATTTATAAGTTTTTATTGCTTGCTAACATTTAAAAAATGTGAGTGAAAGAAAGTATTAATGGCAATAGTAGCTCTTAGTAAGCTGTGTCGACGTTTTCTTGATATTTTTGCTAGGAATCGAATATTATAATGGCTTAAATAAATATATTATTCATGAGAACATTTAAGACTTGCAGAACGTATGATTAATTTAACTTCACTGCCAGCCTGTAAAAATATGAAATTCTTAATAAGGGATATTGTAATATTCCATGTAATAATGCATTAAAAAACAGCTCCAATGTGAGCAATGTTTTTACAAGCTGCAGTGCATGTAGACAATAATGTTACATAAAGGTATTGTCCATGCAAAAAACACATGTTCATCCATTACAACAGTCGTAAACATGTTTATAGTCTACATCATGGGTTCAACATTTATCCGGTAAGTTACTAGCTTTTGCCACAGCTCGATTATTCACCTTTACCAGGTTTTACTAGGTATAACTGTTTAATACATTAAATAACAATTCAGGATGTGTTATATTTAATATTTGACTTAAATAGTGGCTAGTGAATAACTAGTCTATACTGTCCACTTTCAGCATTTACTATCAGGTAAAATAAGTCATTCTGTCATCCACACGGCAATACCATCCACACGGCAGCACCATCCACACGGCAACACCATCCACACGGCAACAACATCCACATGGCAGCACCACCCACATGGCAGCACTCCTCCAATCCAGATTATTGGCATCCATCTTGTTTTAATATCTGCAAGATTAGTTTCTATGCTTCGAACTTAAACTTCTTAAACTTTCAATTCTATTGATATGTTATTATTGTTGATTCTCGCACAACTCTGAGATAGTAATGCAGGATATTCGTTAGAATCTTGGTTTCATCGGATAAAATCGCACTAATCCGATTTATGTTCTGTGACCGCTGATTTATCGATATCTTCATTTCATTCTTCTACCCTGTAGAACTTGTTTGACTAGTCCTTAATATAAAGCCGAGATATTGTAATGCCAACCCAGTGATGTCACTGAGGATGCTATATCACAGCATGGCCAAAACGATTGGTTATGTGAATATAACAAATAACACAATAACGCTTTTATTGTTGTGGTAATGACTCCGGTTGCTTTTTTGTGTTTCTGATCTGCTGGTATTATACTTTAAACTTAATTGTTTTACTAAACTATATAAAGCGTGTTTATTATAAAAACCAAAATGCAATTTATGGATACGATAAGAAATCTATGTTCAGTAACTTGTTTAATATAATTTTACTTTCAGGAATATTACGTAAACATTAGCATAACCGTTTGATAGTTGTCTCGTTTATCTGAGACCTGGATCTAAGGTGACCAACCACTCCGGTCACTCTCCTACCCTTAAGTCAATTCAATCAAACGTGATCATCTATAAAGTAAAGTACTAATATGATACTTTACTAATTCTATCACTTCATGATTATAGTTAGTCCTTTAAAAAAGCTAAATGATTTACAATTAATTACAGAAAATGCAAGTCCAATATTGTAGAATTGTAACATAGTATCGTTTTACAACTCGTAATAGGAAATAAAACAATCAAAAGAATCTAAAATATAAATAGGGCAGTTTAAGTCGTCTTATTTATTCCTTAATTATATTTTAGCCACTTCAAATGTTACATAACGTATCTTAAGGTTCCCAAATTAAGTCTTTATCACTTAAGTGGATTTACGACCTTTGTAAGAAAGAAGACGCAGGAGGCTTCTTTATCAGTGATTAATGGTCCTTTATGTCACTTGTGTGCCACAGATTTAAGGTAAGTGGAGAGACACAAACCGTGAATCAGTGTCACTTGTTAAAGTGGTCTTTAAAAATTCGCTTGTGACAGATTTAAGAAAGTTATTTGAGGGGAGATTAATTCAGCTTTGAAAACTCAGCTTAAAAAATGCTTTTTTCATTTACTTGATACAAATTCATTTTCTCCTTAATCATTTTGTATCTTCAAGTGGCTCCTCCTCAGATGTTATAGAAAAACGACTTTCCTTAAAACGGACATTTTAGACTTTTACTTTGGCAACAATTAATTATATACTTTTATACCATGAGTAGAAATTAAATTTTACTTGCACTTATTGTGTATTTGTAGAAGGTAAGTCAAATAGTATTGTATTTTATTATTATAAAACACATAAATGAAAACCGGCTAGCAATAGTTTAATTAATCTAATAAAATTATGAGAAAAATTTTTCAAACTCAGTTTTGTAGAATAATTTGTTTAACTTTACAATATTTCCTAAGCTTGAATATTATCTGCAAAACTAATAATGTTTTTTTTTAATAATAAATGTTTTATTTAATTGTAATATTTGAAACTGATAATGGTCAATAATCTATTTAAAATGTTTAATATACAGTATTTGATATATGTATTTTCGTTCCATTGAAAATACCTAATGAGAACTTATGTTATTTAGTTTTTTTAAGATAATGGATAAGACTTAAATTACTATTAATTTAAAAATAATTTTAATCTCCATTGCTTTTTTAAGAATGTTAAGGGGATATACAAAAGTATGTCTAGTGATTGTTAAGAACACTCTTTGTATAGCTAAAGTGGTTATTGCACCATAGTATATAGAAACATATATATTTCCTGAAATCCTAAAATAACGGGGATTGATAAAAAGAAGAAACTAAATAATATGTTACTATGCTTTATGTTATGAGTTTCACACACAATTTGTAACATATTATTTATTTTAATTAATTAAATTCGTAATTTATTGGAGGGGGATTTAGAAAAGTCAGTAAATATACGTACATTGATTTTAGCTCATGATTTAATCGAAGTAAATAAAATAAAGCTTTAAATATTTACAGTTTCATTGTATGTCTATCTATAAAATCTATAAAAACTATCTATAAAATGTTGAGGTTCTTGATATTTATGTTTAAATCTGCTTTAATTCTTGAAAAATAATTTCTCATATTATTTTATATAATAATTATAATCCATCTTAAACTTGTGAGTTGATTCAATAATGGTTATCTAATAAAATAATATAGTAAACATATTATTTGTAATTAAATATTCAAGATTTAAGACATATGGGGATATATAACATATGCTGCTATAACAGTTTGCCAATATCGTTTGTCAAATGGCTTTCAGGTGTCATCTGTGTTCAAGTGAAACTGACATATCACCTGACAATTCTAAATTTCCAAAGTGATTTATTCAAATCTTTTTCAAATGACATCAGTTGCCATTTTGTATTCAATATAAAATGCAATTGATATCTATTAATCACATATTTTTGTTGATAAAGATCAATACTTTTAATGCCATTTATTTGATGACAATTTCTATTATTATATTCACTTATCATAAAGTGATGTATTCTTGATCTAATTATGCCCATAATTGTTTAAGGTACAGTTCCAATAATAACATTATTATATTATACAAATTACATGTCTATATATTTGGGTTCCAAACATGTACGGGTTTGAAATGTATAACTTAATACATGTTAGTACTAAAGTTATTGTTCAACATGCTAATTATAAAAGCCTTGATACCATCTATAAACGTCTTGATACCATCTATAAAAGTCTTGATACCATCTATAAAAGTCTTGATACCATCTATAAAAGTCTTGATACCATCTATAAAAGTCTTGATAAAATCTATAAATGTCTTGATACCATCTATAAAAGCCTTGATACTATCTATAGAACCCTTGATACCATCTATAAAAGCCTCCAAATAACAATAATTACAAATACTATTTTAAATATCGAGGGCTCAAAGTGAATCACATTTGTTTCATTTGGTTAGAAAACATAATATAGATCAATATAGTAATATATACTATACAAATTTTGAATAGTAGCTTCGCGGAACTGTCAACTACTGTATATGTCCAGTCTTGAGGTAAATCTTATACCAAAAATACATATAGCAGATTAATATTTAACAACGTCTATAATAGAATTGTGTGATTTGAAATGTTGTAGCGTTAAGTTTCTCCAAGAAAAAACATTTGTGAAATGCGGTCTGATAAATGAGTATTCATTTGAATAAATGCCATGAAGGAAACTTTTACGTTAAATAATGTCCTGAATTAGTTAATGATTTTTTTTCGTTTAGGAATAGTTACAGTAAAGTTGGCATGAATAGTGCAGCATAATCAAAAATATCTCTCGAGAGAGGAAACTGGGAGTCATTTTGAATTCCAGTGACATTCATTATCCAGGAATCGTACTGATGTCAGCCATCAAGCTGTCCTGAAATGTTTATAATTTAATTACTAAGTTTTACGACTGTTCAGATGAAGCTAATGTGTACAATAGACGTTTTGCGATACTTAAAGTAGATAAGTAATGTTATCATAAGTTATATACCACTCCAGGTGACAAAGGCCTATTTCCATTTATTTTATCAACTAAAATAGCCATTGCAGCCTTTCTTACAAACGGGCCATAACTGTAGGTCCATCACACTCCTCTTTTGTTTGTGACAATGTTAAGAATGTAAAGTGACAGATATCTTGCCTTAAGGGATATTGTACAGTTTGATGAATGTCGTTTGTATTAGTAACTATAAAAGGTAATTAGCTTAACTTATTTGGAATCAGGACAAAATTTAATAATCGTAATCTCTAAATTTACAAAAAAATTCGGTTTTTGTTTTTACCCATTTTTTAAATTTTTCCTGATTTTTCATTGAAAAAAACCAAGCCTATTCTTGTTTCTCCAATATATATACTGTAAATTAACTTAGCAAATAGTGTGATATTACCGTAGATCAGATGCATCTATGACTCAAATGACTTTTTAGCTTCTAATTATATTACTTGTATTTTACTTAAACATAATAATGAAACATTACACAAATTTAAATCCATTATGTTAAATAATAAACGGTAATGATTGTCTATCCAATAACAATCTTTTTGTGGCTGAATCGACACATTTTAAAACTAGAACTAAGCTATACAGCTTGTTACTGGGTTACCTATAATTTAAAAATGTAAAACTCTAAAGAATAAAGTTTTCTCGCATCACCATGTCTTCTATAATAATCAGACATTTTGTAACATTTTTGAAAGTTGTTTCTTTCAGTTTCTTTTCAGTGAAAATGTTTGAAAAATTAGTTGTATTGCACTAAGAATCGTCACTAATCTAAATGACTTAAGCATGGGCCATTGTTATTATGCACATTAAAAAAGTAAATTCTAGCTAATTGTAATTAATTAAAATACAAGCAATTTGCTATTACAAAACGAAAGAGAATATAAATACTTGGTCTATAATGAATTCATTAACCAGCCTCCCTGTAATCTCAATTATTTTAATTGGCAAACTTCATTTAGAGAGGGTCTTTATTATTTTTAATTAACTATACGAAGACGGAGATCAATTGTTTTCCGCTAATAAGTATTTATCAGTTTCATAAGTATAAAAACATAAATATTTTATCCATAATATGGAACGTGTATTCTATTAAATATTTTGTTGACTTTTTATTTTGTATAATGCATCTATTAAAGTATTACTTTGACAAATTTAGTACGTTGTAATAATTGAAATATTAAAAGTTGTGAGAACAGTGTCAGATATTATACATCTTAATTAATTAATACAAGTAACCCAAATCCTAAAGTAACATTGGTAAGGTTACAGATAACACTCAAACAACAAATGTGACCGCCGACAACAACTGCTTCTAGAAACACAACTTATATTCACTTATATGTGCCTGAATGTTGCTTTCATTCTAATCATCACTTATCCAATCATCTTAATTTTACTTTTTAATAAGTGTTACTTATTTATTCTTAATAAGCCTACGGGGTCTCAGTTGATATTCGGTGCAATTGAGATGACCTTTTACGGGTCATACTTAGATTGTTGTTATCAAGGGCAAGTAATAGTGTCACTACAGCAGCTTGGCAAAACGAACTTGAAATTAATGGAATGTGAGATATGCCACTGTCGTGGCTCAAGTTGTGTTTATATTTAAGATCAAAGCTGCTGGCCAGATGTTTAAAGTTAATTGTCTGAATATTGATGGCCTCCAGGAATCTATTCTCGGTCCCTTGCTTTTTTATGTTTGGAAATTACATTTCGTCATCAGTTTAACAAGAGAAAATTGTCCAATATTCTTCATACAACAATATGTTTAATAGTATATTCCTAATCAGGCTTGAAAATTCAGACATTAACAGATTTAAATGTATGTACCAAACATTTTAACAACATTCATTTAAGAGTATTTAATTCCTCAAATAAAAGTTTATTTTTATCTCTATCTATAAAGTTCACATTATAACTCTAGGGTGGTGCTAGACGATACAGAGGTGAATGGAATTCAGCATATTTATCAATGTGGGTTTAACTAAAAGTAATCATATGGATATTGCTTCATGGTGTCTTCTGGCATTTCAGTTTTACAATGTGTTACCGACCTGTCTATCTTCAACCACCCTATAGAGGGATTCCTTGGGGTAACTGTGTAAATATAGAATCTATTAGAATATCCATATTGCAGCAGTCATGCAAACCCGCATTCAAAACCTGAAACTGTTGACTCTGTGTTGAATATACAAATTGGATCTTCTTACTACTATAATTCTAAGTATAAAAAAGAGATCATTTTAACTTTTATTATAACAAGTGACACTGACATACACAGTCATGACAATAAAGACAGGGAAAAGTGTCGTATTAGACAATGGATGAAGATGGTGTATAATTAAACAGATGTCTACAATCTCACTGTGTGCCAGGACTTCAAGTTTTGCTTGAAAAGGGTTTTAATCTATTCCAACTCACTATATTTTATAATAAGGGAGAGCTTATAGAGCATAGCTAGGAGACCAATAATAAGCATGACTAACAGCGGCAATGCCATGACTGAAGCATGTCTGTGGAAGATGAGAGGGAGAGTTTATAGAACATAGCTAGGAGACCAATAATAAGCATGACTAACAGCGGCAATGCCATGACTGAAGCATGTCTGTGGAAGATGAGAGGGAGAGTTTATAGAACATAGCTAGGAGACCAATAATAAGCATGACTAACCAGCGGCAATGCCATGACTGAAGATTCTCTGTGGAAGAGGAGAGGGAGAGTTTATAGAACATAGATAGGAGACCAATAATAAGCATGACTAACAGTGGCAATGCCATGACTGAAGCATGTCTGTGGAAGAGGAGAGGAACAGTTTATAGAACATAGATAGGAGACCAATAATAAGCATAACTAACACCGGCAATGCCATGACTGAAGCATGTCTGTGGAAGAGGAGAGGGAGAGTTTATAGAACATAGCTAGGAGACCAATAATAAGCATGACTAACAGTGCCAATGCAATGACTGAAGCATGTCTATGGGAGAGGAGAGGGTGAGTAAAACAATTTAAACGAAGATATTGTAATAATGAAAGTGTAAATACTAGACTTTTAATATGATATTTTGTTATAAAAAGTATTTTAAATACTACTTCAATAAGTTTTATAATTATAACAGTACGAGATAACTTGGTATAAAGTCTAGCTTAATATGTTTAAGTTAGAACAATATAAGTAATGTGAAGGTTACTTTTTATATTTTACTTAATGTGTCAATATTGTTTTAATACAGTTATAACAAACATTGAGTTAAATCGAATTGAATCAAACTTCCCAATTTCTATTGTTTTTATTTAATTTTTTGACTGTTTACTCCCTTCAAAGACTAACTGGTAGTGAAGATAACTGCTAAACGTCCTTATTGAGATCAATTAATTTCCAGCATGTTATAAATATTGAGATTTATAACGCGCTGATAAAGATAGTTTGTCGTTCGTCATTAAAATCCAATTAAAAGACAAAGATAATACTTACATATGGCGTTTTTTATATAGCTTTCCTAAATGTGAAGTATTATTTCAATCAAGTTTCAATCAATCAATATGGACAAACAAACTATTAATTAATAACAACGTTTTTTTATTTAAATGGTTTTTTGAATGTAACTTTTTAAAAGTTATGTGATACATAATAATATAAAATTTCTTTAAAAAATCAACCCTAAATTACATAATCCATATGATGAAAGTTACTAACAATAAATTAAATGTATTACGAACTACTTAAAACCACCTTTATTAACAATATCCTTAGCAAAATCTCAATAGAAGCCAGGATATAAGTAAAATGCTGGATCACCGATACTCCCATTAAACACCACAGTTAATGATTGCAACAAGGTTATTGAGCTTGAAAATTTGAGATTATGTAATATTTATTTCAATTATTTTGCCTGCTAACTTTTTTCTCAAAAAAGGGCACACTCACAAAGTTTTTTCGAGAACAGGAATCACAATATTCACTTATAATGTTTACAACTAATAAACTTATTTAATTAGAGCTAAAGTTCAACTAGTTTTCTAGTTTTACTTTTTTTAATCCGCTTTAAGTAAAATCGTATTTAAACAATTACAAAATAAACAATAATGTTTTGTAGATTTAAGTAAAAACTATTTTAGTTCCTGAATCTTATATCCCTATGTGACACAATTTCTTTGTAAGAACAAACCTGAAATGAATTGTTAGTTTGTCAGAGATATCCAAAGATTCAAGTGTTTTAAGAAATAAACACATGGGTTGGACAGGTATGATCAATTCAATGCCAACAAATAATATTAAAACAACATTTTAAGTATAATGTATCTCTGTACGCATTTATAAACGTTTTCCCACACAATTCTAATAGTTTCAGGCATTTATAAACGTGTTCCTACACAAACCTAACAGTTTCAGTCATTTATAAACATTTTCCCACGCAAACCTAACAGTTTCAGTCATTTATAAACGTTTTCCCACACAAAACTAACAGTTTCAGTCATTTATAAACGTTTTCCCACGCAAACCTAACAGTTTCAGTCATTTATAAACGTTTTCCCACACAAACCTAACAGTTTCAGTCATTTATAAACGTGTTTCCACACAAACCTAACAGTTTCAGTCATTTATAAGCGTTTCCCCACACAAACCTAACAGTTTAAGTCATTTATAAACGTTTTCCCACACACACCTAACAGTTTCAGTCATTTATAAACGTTTTCTCATACAAACCTAACAGTTTCAGTCATTTCATTTTACTTCAGTAGAAATGGGACAGTAAGGAAGTACGTGAGTGACAGCTTGTTTATACAATGGCTATTGAAATATAAAATCAATGTTTGACCCCAAAGCTCAATTCCTCAAACCGTAATGGAAAGTAAAAATATAGTTTTATAAATATATTACTTCCATTTACATCAATTATAAACCGACTAGATTTTAGAATTAAGATTCCAAAAACAGCTGGATCTTTATCAAGAATCCGATATATCACGCTTAGCACAAGTTGATTCCACTGACGATTCCTATCCACAACCTAAAAAATACAAACAAAATAAAATCCAATACAGAGAAAAATAAAAAGAATGTAATTTTTTTTAAAAAAAACCTAAAAGTTGACCGTAATAAAATGAACATGTTCAGAATCAAGATGCAGATTCACAAGTTGAAATAGATGATATACGCTCCGGGAAATTATTATTGCAAACGTAAAATGTAAACATTCCCCCCTTTTCACTCTCCTAGTACAATTTTGTATACGTTGTGTAAGTTCATATAGCTTGTTAAAATACAGGTACTTTTATAAAGTACATATATAAACGTTTAATTTAACTTATTTCAACCACATTTGTAACGTCAAATATTGGATACATTAAACCACCAAACTGAGAATTCAGAGTAGTTTTTTGTTGGCCCATGCTACAGGAAGGTAGGAGCCATCCTAAAGCCCATATAAACAGGCTCATTATTGCGTTTGTCATAAATCAAATTAAACTAATGACATAGAAACTAATTAAACATTTTAGTTTCTAACTCGTACAATCTAATCGTGCTCTGTGGTTTTAATCAAAGATTACTCGAAGCTAGTGGCACATTATCTGAATTTTTAGCTTGTTAAGTTCAACAACATGGCCTAGACTTGTCATGTATATAAAAAATTATAAACGTGGCAGTTAATGTGTTAAACAGTTTTTGAGTGTGTTACTTGTAATCTTGTATCCTCTATCTGGTACTAAAAAATGTGATCACTTTAGTAAAAGTATAGTTTAACAGAAGTTGGGAGGAAATAAAATAAACCCCCTTTTAAAATAAGTTAGTTTCCAGTTAGATCCCGTGTAACGATATTTATCAACCACTGGACTTAATACCTAGCCCTTATAAATAAACTTAAGGAACCAAACATATGATGTAAAGACTTATTTTTATTTCACAATTTTTGCTACAAAACAAATGTGTGGTAGGGATAAAAATTAGAAACATACATGTAAGAAAAAACAAAACACTTAAAAATGTAAATAGTTTCCTTACACCATCCAACGTTTGTAACAAACATTAACAACTTGTAATTAACTGTCTATAAAATACTAATGAAATACAAACTACTTCTAATAATATCACATAGCTTAATAATTTTACCAAATATTTAGGAATGGTTGGTAAACTCTTTCTTCATGACTTTTTAATATTTTAGAAAATGTTACAATATTCTACATAAAAATATAGCCTTCCTTAAACAATTGCAAGTAAAATCCTACCTCAAAATCCGAACGTACTCTCTCGAAAGAGATGGAACAGTTATAAAATTGTTGATAGTGTAAAGAATCGTTAAATCCCAACAATTTTAATGTTCCTGCAACTCTCAGTAACGAAAATGAAATAAATATTTTTCTCTACAACAATACGTCGTTGTTCCAATAATTTATAATTAAGAATGGACATTCCTTTAACTTGTAGTTAAGTAATTTTAAAATCGATTTACTAAATAAAGAACCGTTATTCATAGTTTAGCTGTTGAATCTTCTAATCGTCACTGTCGATGCTGCTACAGGAATCGCTTAGACCTAAAATATTTTGGAATTTCAATTACACGATTTACGCAAATAAATAAAATAAAACAAAATGTAATATATTATGTTTTCTAGCAAGCAGTCAAAGTTATGTGAACAGTCAAACTGTTAACACAAATCCTAAGTTGATAGTACACCAAAAGAGAAAAGCTGCATTTTATACGGATCTTGAAATGCACTGAAGTCCTATTGAAGTAATTCTTAATAATGTTTTCTAAATTATATTTAAATTTGTTTCGTGAAGTAATATTTTAATACAAGTTTCCAAATAAATTACGGCAATACTCAACAATACGGCTTTTAATTATATTTGTTCTTGTTATTACAACGTTATTACAGTATATTATATTACAAATTTACATATTGTAAGAATGTTCTGTATGAATTGGATTATAAGTAAGATACAAGTTTTCCCTCTCGATAAGTAAAATAAGTAAAATCGGGTTAATATGATTGTAAAATTGGAGCTTTAAGTATAACCGATTATCTGTAGATGTTTACGTTTTTTTTAATTGAGAATCATTGCAATATTGTGTAATATTTAAAACCACAAAGTCAAAGTATTCGGAACTTTGCAGTTTTGTTTCCTATAGAGGTGGAATATTGTAGCCTTCATTCAACCAAATATTACTGCATCTTTCCTTTCTGGATCTGTGGTCTATCTGCTTTTATATCACCTGTCATATTGCTGCCGTATCCAATTGCAATTCATAAGTTGCCTTCTGTAAAAGATCTTTGTCATGGATATTTGAGAATCTGAGATATTCGCAATATAACAAAACTCCGTCAATCTGCGTATGTAGATTATTTAATATAAATCATAATAATAACGTGTAAAATGTTGTAAGTTTAATATCACAATAAACAAATTTAAAACACAAAAGCAAAACAAATTTTTTTCAAACAATTAACAAAAAGGTTTTTGAGCAATACTAACAATTTTATATCCTCCCTTTAATTAATATTTTTAGGTTCTTGCAGAATGGTTGCATAGTAAGTGCATAGGAACTACACAATAAACAATATTTTTTTATTGCAAAAAAAATTTTTTTTATCAAAAAAGTACCAATCTGGTACCCAGCTATATGAGCTTACACAATGTATACAAAATTGTACTAGGAGAGTGAAAAGGGGGGAAATGTTTACATTTTACGTTTGCAATAATAATTTCACGGAGCGTATATCATCTATTTCAACTTGTGAATCTGCATCTTGATTCTGAACATGTTCATTTTATTACGGTCAACTTTTAGGTTTTTTTAAAAAAATTACATTCTTATTATTTTTCTCTGTATTGGATTTTATTTTGTTTGTATGTTTTAGGTTAAGTGGATAGGAATCGTCAGTGGAATCAACTTGTGCTAAGCGTGATATATCGGATTCTTGATAAAGATCCAGCTGTTTTTGAAATCTTAATTCTAAAATCTAGTCGGTTTATAAATGTTAATATCATCATCAGGTTTATATTCTGGGTCCTTATCCGAATCGAACACTTCACTTGCACATCAATTCTTTATAAAAGGGTAGAAAATGGTTAGAATCAGTTTTTTCATCTATAGTGTTGTATTGTAAACTCAATTAAGCCTTAATATGTACTTGGCCTGGGATGACCAAAACACATTTTATATGGTGGTAGTTAATGTGTAAAAATAACATAACGGCAACGATGACATTTTACTAATATTATTGCTACCATCAATATTACTATTTGTACATTACTGCACCTAATATCATTAGGAATAATTATCACAGAGAAGTAATAAATGTAGGTTGCATCCAATAGTGGGCAATGTGTGTCAAGTTATAGAATCTTGGCAATTATTGCCAAGCCGAGTGGGTAGTTAGCTCTCAAGTTCTCAGTGCGGATGGCAGAGCACTGTTTTCAGTCCCTCCTCTATTCCCCTCCAGATTTTGAAGAATAAATGTGGTACTTGTAACTAAAAAGTTATAAATATAGATTGTATAAGTTGACTTTTGCTTCTACCATAAGAAAGTTACCTTATTTACTTTCTTTCTTAGTAGAACTAGTTAACTCAATAAATCAGTAATATTTTAAGGAATTGGTAAATTTCAGGATTGTGTTATATAACACTTAAACAATTTTATTTTATTTCTCTTAATTTTATTTTAAATTGTTCTTTCAATATAAACATTTTAGCTGCTATACGCAGTGGACATTTTTTGAAGTACTTTAATTAGTTTGAAAACTAAACCTGAGCACCCAAATCAGATGGAAAAATCGTATTATTCGTCACTTCTCATTATAACTACGAAAGCATAAAGCAGGAAATGAAGAAGACCAATTTACAAATAAAATATAAATCAGGATTACAGCTAACTACATAGTTATAACTTAACAAAATTAAAATGAGTTATAATTAATGACATAAAATAGTTGCCTGTAACTGTTGACAAAATATGACTGTAGAAAGACTATAACCATAACGAATTAAAGGCATTCCTTTTTCGTTAGTTATTTGGAAAGAGAAATGAACTTAACACAATATAAAATACATATTGCCCTCTTTAATATATTTTAGTTCAAGCCAAATAAGTAATTATTTTATTAAGTAATTTTTTTTACAATTTTAATAAGTAATCCAGTATTTTAAAAATTTTCAAATAACATTTTATTTTGAAAATAAGTATACAACTTAGGGTAATTTTAGCTATTCATAGGATTGTGACTAGAGAATATTCTATTTATTTAAAAACAAATGTCACTAATACAAGTTATTTATTACCCAGCGGTCTTGCAACCAATGAGTCTTCCAGTGGGTCACTTTATTCAGGGATGTGGTAGTTAATTATTATTTTATTGATGGGTCACTTTTGCTAGCATTTTATTCATCTTAGAAATAAAATAATATTTGTGATATCTGCAAGAGTTCTGTCTGTTTTTAATAAGTCCACTGGAAACGACTATATTTTGACCAGAACAAATATTCAGCAAACAAGTGACACCATTCTTGCACTTTCTTAGAGGCAAACTGGCGTTTTTTTTTGTTTTTTTTTTTTTTTATTACTGATAATACATTCTTTCCGATATAATAATTGTTTGATACTATTATTTAGGGTACTAACTCCCATCCTGATTTTTTTAGACACAATTTTTTTTCTACTCGATATAATATTTTACTTAGTGTTTTTACGTCGTTATTGATCCATGGTCCAGACCTATACTGTATAGCTAAATGTAGTTGAACCTCCCGAGATTTGAACCTATGACATCTCAAGGAGTGCTAAGTACTAGGCTAGCAAAAAAATTCAATTCTATATTTATGTTTAAACAATAGTAAAAACCCTTACACAATAATTTTTAAAGAGTATTGACATGGAAAATAGTCAATACAGTATGGTGAATTGTTCTCATCACAAATTCGTTAAATATGCGATTAAAATAAACGGTGCAGATTTTACAGGTGAGATATTTGCTGACAGGTGGAAAACCCAACTATGAGATGGCAGGTGACACGTTTGTGTAGTGGACCAACTGTCCAGAATTGCCCATGCATTTCGTATTAAAGCATTTAACTATCCCAGTTTTCCTACTTCATTAAAATAATGATTTATAGAATGAAATCCGATTATATAATTCAAAGTTTTAATCGATATTACAATTCCTAAAACATAATTTTTTTTTGTATTATACAATTGTATTTTCTAGAAAAACATCATAAATTTGTTTTAACACATTCAAAGTTTTCTAGATTATATGATTTCTAATACTTCAAATATATTTTAATGACACCTCAAAGATTGTTAAGTTATGTAAGAAGTATTTTTTTAATAGTAACGTAATAATGAGCTGAGCTATATTCTTGGTGGTGGCAGAGGTTGAGTTGCAACAAAGCTACCTTCGTAAGCGCTTAGCTCACTCCAAATGAAAATAGATAAGACTTTCAGAACAAGCTGGATGTTATGGAATATGCTCTTTACTCCCTCTCGGTGGAGAAATTATCGCCGCTGGAGACTTTAACGTGGCTGCAATCGAGTAGGGGTTAGAGTCGACAAATGAAAGGGACGCCGCATTCTATAAATGGCTGCAAGGCTCGGCCTCACCGTTGTGAACATTGGGATACTCCCACATTCAGACGGCCTGGCTACCAACAAACCATTCCAGACGTGACCTTTACGGCGGACAATCTCGCGAGAAGGATGAGTGATCGAGAATTATTATGGTTCTGCTCACCAGTACATCTCCTCCAATGTAGCCTCTAGTCGAAGACGTCCTACGGATCAAGCCCCTCTTGTTGGAACGTCTTCAGGCTCAACGAAGACACTCTGGCATTTTCATCCTCAGAAAAAAGGACGTTATGTTGGAGAAAGACGGTGATGGCAGCGGTGTAGGACACAATTAATTGTATAGTGAGGGTGTGCGATCAATCCATGCTACATAAAAGACGCCCTGGACAAAGTTGGCAACCAGCACTTTGTGGTCGGAAGAAATAGTGGAGCTCCAGTAAAGATGTATATCTTATACAGCGAGACGAGTCTACCCCATCGAAGGAGAAGGAGTAGACTCGTCTCTGAGGCTCACCTGCATTACTTCCAGGCAGCTAAAGAAGATCTTAAGCGTGCTATTCTCCGGAGTAAAGCCACGAGCTTTTGACCCTTGGGGTCTGGGGTACCATGTCGTTATGCGTATGCTTCGCGTTGGTACTGCTGGACCAATCAGTGCCAATTGTAAATAGTGTGTTTCCGACTCACTAAGTAAGAGGCAACGATAGTGACGATGCATAGAACCTGAGCAGATCCCACTGTTCAGCCATCCTCGTGGTTGTAGGGGTGACGCCCATTGACTTGATTGCTTATGAAAGGAAGCGTGTATTCGATGAGGGGGTGGGTGCTGTTACTGATGCTTGATATATGTTTTGATAAAATAAAATGTACGTATAACAGTGATTAGAGTGGTGCTTGATTTTTACATTTTAGTAAGCTTTGACAAAGTTTTTGGTATTTAATGGCTCTCTTATTGCCCTATACGATTTAAAATTAATTGCCGATAGATCATGCATATTACGTAATGTATTTTAAATTTGAAGTATCAAACCCATTATAGTTTGAAAATCGGGAGCATATGTTTGGATATTTCCCCTTCAATTTTATATTCTTCAAAGTTATTAATTAAAATGTCATGTAAGAACGATAACATTGTCTAAGTTTATAAACTATAATTAAGTTACTATATATAAACACAAAGAAAAGGTTAACATACTTAACTACACAAATTATGTGAGTAGCATGAATGCTCGTAAACCAACTTCATAGTTAAATGACTTAAAACTTATTCAAACGTTGACCATGTGATTATCATAACTATATTAATTTCTTAAAGTATACAATAGTTTAATGAACCCTTAATACGATGCAAATTTTAAACCATTTTAACTATAGGATAGTATTTCATAGTTTATTTATTTTTTTATTTTTTTTATTGATATGATTTCTTTTTTGTAATTAAACCTTTAAGTAATAGCCTTGAGATTCTGTTGATGATCTCAGAACAGACGATATTAAACAGGTTTAACCCTCAATTTGTTTAACGTCGGTTGATACATTTTTATGTTCTTGAGATCAGTGTCACAATTATGAAAGTAGAGCCAATTGATTATTATTGTAAAAAATTAGATAACATTTCTAGTCATTAATTACATACGTAATACTAATGTTGGAAAATTACACATAGCCAAGAGTAGTGCCTCGAGTGGTACTACAGTTTAAGGGTTGGTACACCTGTTAGATACATCTATGGAAACTGAAGCATGAAATACTTCCTTGAAGTAAGCCTGTTTAGTATTATATCCATGGTCAGGTATCTTGGGAACTTGTTGGCGGACCCTTATGACTGGTCATATCAAAAATATCATCTTGAAATACCACCTTTAGATAATAATAAACGAGGTAGGCTATTAACGCAACTCTTTGAGATGAAACGTAAAATATCTGTTACGAAGAGAAAATTCCCTATTTTACCTTAAAGAAAAATGTCTTATTGATTTTACTGGTTCTGTTATTTAAAGCATAAAATAACGTAATCAAATAAGCTTTCGTATATCGTATTTTAATAGTTGTTGTTTTATAGGAGACAGCTACAAGCAAAGCAATGTGCTTAGGTATTTACGATTGACTGACTAAACATAATTCTAAAGTTAAGTTAATATGAACGTGCTTAAACTGTTGCATAAAACAGCTTCACTTATCTTATAGTGGAGGTTGTCGTAAATTGTGTGGGAGATCTGTTCACATTCTACTTTACTCATTATCTATTGGACTATTACTGAATTGATTTTATTAAATAATTGTATAGGGTGTAATAAATTATTTATTTATTTATTATTAGTTGGTAGTGGATCAAATCAGGAGATAATTTCTTTTGCCCTATAATTTTGTATTAGTTTATGTTGAATCTCACATTTAATTGAAAACTAATTGAATCCATGAATATCATAAACTACATATAGTGAGTCTTTAATGTTAAAGATAGTTAATATTAGATCTGCAGTGGGATTGCCATTGTAAATCCCACTAGACACTTGATGTGATGTGGCAACTTTTCTCATCAGCACTATTTCATTTAACTTCCCTGGTAAATAACTGTGAGGTAATTTTTGTTGGAAACAATATAAATTGTTAAAATTAAATTGCTACTAAGATCAAATTAAAAATGATTGTAGATGAAATTTTGAATTCCAGCAGATGAGTATAAAAATGTAATGTACATAATCATTTTAAATCAATTTATATGAATAATTAATATTATTAATTAAAAGAAATTACAACATTCTATGTAATTTTCAAGTTAACTTGAAAATAGCACTATGAATACCTCATCCTAGTTCTTTCTCGAAATATTCTAAAGACATATCATTATTCTGTACAGTTTCAAACTACGAACATAGCAACGAAATCAGCCTACAGTCTCTGTAAATAGTTTAATATTACTGTACATACTGTACTAGTGTAACGGAATATTAACTGTGATAGCATGTCGTCAATGAAATTCACTTAATTGTCCAACTGTTATAAATGTTTTGTTTTTAGGCAGAGAGGTTGTTTTATTCCTAACCTCGGTCATTTACAATAAACGAATTTCGCAAGTCAGATTGCATCCTCAGTATAGCTCAGCTAATTATTACTTTACTATTAAAACAAAATAATCTCTTACATAACCTTACAATCTTTGAGGTGTCATTAAAATATATTTGAGGTATTAGAAATCGTATAATCTAGAAAAATTTAAATGTGTTAAAACAAATTTATGATGTTTTTCTAGGAAATACAATTGTTTAATTCAACAAAAAATTTATGTTTAAGAATTGTAATATCGAATAAGACTTTGAATTATATAATCGGATTTCATTCTATAAATCATTATTTTAATGTAGTAGGAAAAATGGGATAGTTAAGTGCTTTAATACGAAATGCATGTGCAGTTCCGGACAGTTGGTCAACTACACAAACGTGTCACCTGCCATCTCATAGTTGGGTTTTCCACCTGTCAGCAAATATCTCACCTGTAAAATCTGCACCGTTTATTTTAATCGCATATTTAACGAATTTGTGATGAGAACAATTCACCATACTGTATTGACTATTTTCCATTTCAATACTCTTTAAACATTATTGTGTAAGGGTTTTTACTATTGTTTAAACATAAATATAAAATTGAATTTTTTTGCTAGCCTAGTACTTAGCACTCCTTGAGATGTCATATGTTCAAATCTCGGGAGGTTCAACTACATTTAGCTATACAGTATAGGTCTGGACCATGGATCAATAACGACGTAAAAACACTGAGTAAAATATTATATCGAGTAGAAAATAAAATGTGTCTAAAAAAATCAGGATGGGAGCTAGTACCCTAAATAATAGTATTAAACAATTATTATATCGGAAAGAATTTATTATAAGTTTAAAAAAAACGCCAGTTTGCCTCTAAGAAAGTGCAAGAGTAGTGTCACTTGTTTGCTGAATATTTTTTCTGGTTAAAATATAGTCGTTTCCAATGGACTTATTAAAAACAGACAGAACTCTTGCAGATATCACAAATGTTATTTTATTTCTAATATGAATAAAATGCTATCAAAAGTGACCCATCAATAAAATAATATAAAACTACCACATCCCTGAATAAAGTGACCCATTGGAAGACTCATTGAATGCAAGACCGCTGGTTTATAAATAATTTGTATTCGTGATATTTGTTTTTAAATAAATAGAATATTCTCTAGTCACAGTCCTATGACTAGCTAAAATTACCTTAAGTTTAATACTTATTCTCAGAATAAAATGTTATTGGAAAAATTTTTAAATACTGAATTACTTATTAAAATTGTTAAAACAATACTTATTTGGCTTAAACTAAAATATATATAGATGGCAATATGTATTTTATATTGTGTTAAGGTAATTTCTCTTTCCAAATAACTCACGAAAAAGGAATGCCTTTAATTCGTTATGGTTATAGTCTTTCTACAGTCATATTTTGTCAACAGTTACAGGCAACTATTTTATGTCATTAATTATACTTCATTTTAATTGTGTTAAGCTATAACTATGTAATTAGCTGTAATCCTGATTTTTAGTTTATTTGTAAATTGGTCTTCTTCATTTCCTGCTTTATGCTTTCGTAGTTATAATGAGTAGTGACGAATAATACGATTTTCCATCTGATTTGGGTGCTCAGGTTTAGTTTTCAAACTAACTAAAGTATTTCAAACCTAAAGTAACTAACAAAAATGTCCACTGCGTATAGCAGCTAAAATATTTATATTGAAAGAACAATTAAAAATAAAATTAAGAGAAATAAAATAAAATTATTTAAGTGTTATATAACACAATCCTGAAATTTACCAATTCCTTAAAATATTACTGATTTATTGAGTTAACTAGTTCTACTAAGAAAGAAAGTAAATAAGGTCACTTTCTTATGGTAGAAGCAAAAGTCAACTTATACAATCAATATTTATTACTTTTTAGTTACAAATACCACATTTATTCTTCAAAATCTGGAGGGGAATAGAGGAGGGACTGAAAATAGTGCTATGCCATCCGCACTGAGAACTTGAGAGCTAACTACCCACCCGGCTTGGCGATTGCCAAGATTCTATAACTTGACACACATTGCCCACTATTGGATGCAACCTCCATTTATTACTTCTTTATGATAATTCCTAATGATATTAGGTGCAGTAATGTACAAATAGTAATATTGATGGTAGCAATAATATTAGTAAAATGCCATTTATTTATTTATTTATTACTTGAAAGTGAGTACAAAATCAAGGCCTCACCAAGTTTCGCAAAACTTGTCGGTGAGGTCCTATAGTAAATAAGAAAGAAAAAAAAACGTAGTACAAAAAAATACATGCATATATACTTATATATATTTTATAATGTTATTTATTAGTAATTATTGGCGGTTTAGGGCAGGCACCTATTTAACAAAATAAAAAATGCAGCTTATAATATGACAAGAGTATGCATTACAATAGAAGGTATGAATACAATAACAGCAGAATGTGGCTACACCAGATATGCCTGGTGAAAGTTTGTAGATAATTTTTCCTGTTTGCCAAAACATTCCTGCTCTCTACTCTATGCCCTATTCCCTCAACAACACTTGGATCGGCAGTGGGTGAATTATATGTTGTACTGTAAACAAACACAAGGTTATATAACCTTAGCGTGTTTTCTTACTATAATTTAACTATTGAAAATACTATTTGAATTCTAAAACGAATATATGTTTAATTTGTAAAATTTATTGAACAGTGCAGTGTCTTTGATGTGTTAATGTCATATTTATTACTTGGTAGATTGCCCGTTTCTGGGTCAATGTTTATCTAGGCTGTGTAATTATGGTAAATTGTCCCTTTCAGTGCACCTTTTCTTCCAAGAAAAACCCGTTAGAATAAATGATGAAATTACAAAAGAAACACAATAAATAATCTAAATTAAACTGTATTTGTGAACTTACATTACTCAAACAATATTGTAAGGTGATTTTGTTCTGTATTCAATTAGTGTGATAGTGAAGTGATTTGGTGTAATATTGAAGTGATTATGTGAATAGCAGGAAATAATGTATGTCAGTGAGTTGTTCTGTTACTATGATTACGATGATAAATGCAGAGAAATAGAGAGAAACAAAATTAAAAATTATTTATATGGCCTTGTGAGTGTAAAAGAATCAGAGCTAGATCAACCAGAGCCTTCAACTTATTACTCAGGTATGTTAGTATAGGCTGCAATTACAGCAGTATTTCAATCATCGTTAGGCCTATTTATTCCTGTAATTAGCCACTGATAGATAGCTTTTTTAAAAGTATTGTAATTATTTAGGTTTTCTATCTCACTAGGCAACATATTATATAAATAAGAAACAACATAGTTTGGTAACCTTTCTCCATATACTGTTCTAGGGATAGGTGTAGCATATTTGACAACATTTCTAGTAGTACGTGGCCTTATGGTTCTTTTTTTAATTCATCCTTAGAATAAAACTCAAGTAGCATTAAAAACATATAAAGCCCTTTAGGAGAAAGTTCTCATACAACACTGTATTGCTGATTATTATCTACTGTGACTAGACCTAATCTAATATCATTTTTATTCAGAGTTTTCAAACATTTGTTTTGAAGATTAGTAATAATGTTAATATGAGTGTCTGCTGCAGTTCCCCACACTGTTTGCGGTTATGTTCTTTTTACACATTAACTACCACCATATAAAATGTGTTTTGCTCATCCCAGGCTAAGTACATATTTAGGCTAAATTGAGCTCACAATACAACATTATAGATGAAAAAACTGATTCTAACAATGTTCTACCCTTTTATAATGAGTTCATTGAAGTGTGCAAAAATGATACACGCAGCCTGGTACAATTTGACGATCATGTGTACCGACCATTTGTGCACTTATACTTTTTTTTTTTGTATTTGTTGTTTTTATCTTGACTTTGTTTTATTGTTTTTACTATTAGAAGAAACAAATTGATACTTTTTTTCACATAACACTGAAAAATATTAAAACTATAAGTTAATGAGACATACAATGACTGTGATTCAGCAATGTAAATTTGAGGGTTGAAAATGACGTGTTCGATTCGGATAAGGACCCAGAATATACACATGATGATGATATTAACATTTATAAACCGACTATATTTTAAAATTAAGATTTCAAAGACAACTGGATCTTGATCAAAAAGCCGGTACATCACGCTTTGTCTAAGTTGATTCTACTGACGATTTCTATCCACTTAACCTAAAAAGTACAAAAAAATTAAATAAAATATAGAGAAAAATAAAAAGAATGTAATTTAAAAAAAACCTAAAAGTTGACCGAAATATAATGAACATATTCAGAATCAAGATGCAGATTCACAAGTTGAAATAGATGGTATACGCTACGGGAAATTATTATTGCAAACGTAAAATGTTAACATTTTCCCCCTTTTCACTCTCCTAGTACAATTTTTTATATGTTGTGTAAGTTCATATAGCTTGTTAAAATACAGGTACTTTTATAAAGTACATATATAACCTTTTAATTTAACTTATTTCAACCACATTTGTAATGTCGTATATTGGATACATTAAGCCACGAAACTGAAAATTCAGAGTTTTTTTTGTATCACTTTAGCAAAAGTATAGTTTAACAGAAGTTGGGAGGAAATAAAATAAACCCCCTTTTAAAATAAGTTAGTTTCCAGTTAGATCGCGTGTAACGATATTTATCAACCACTGGACTTAATACCTAGCCCTTATAAATAAACTTAAGGAACCAAACATATGATGTAAAGACTTATTTTTATTTCACAATTTTTGCTACAAAACAAATGTGTGGTAGGGATAAAAATTAGAAACATACATGTAAGAAAAAACAAAACACTTAAAAATGTAAATAGTTTCCTTACACCATCCAACGTTTGTAACAAACATTAACAACTTGTAATAAACTGTCCATAAAATACTAATGAAATACAAACTACTTCTAATAATATCATATAGCTTAATACTTTTACCAAATATTTAGGAGTGGTTGGTAAAATTTTTCTTGATGACTTTTTAATATTTTAGAAAATGTTACAATATTCTACATAAATATATTTTGCCTTCCTTAAACAATTGCAAGTAACATCTTATCTCACAATCCGAACGTACTCTCTCGAAAGAGATGGAACAGTTATAAAATTGTTGACAGTGTAAAGAATCATTAAATCCCAACAATTTTAATGTTCCTGCAACTCTCAGTAACGAAAATAAAATAAATATTTTTCTCTACAACAATACGTCGTTGTTCCAATAATTTATAATTAAGAATGGACATTCCTTTAACTTGTAGTTAAGTAATTTTGAAATCAATTTACTAAATAAAAAACAGTTATTCATAATTTAGCTGTTGAAACTTCTAATCCTCACTATCGATGCTGCTACAGGAATCGCTTGAACCTAAAATATTTCGGAATTTCAATCAAACAATTTACGCAAATAAATAAAATAAAACAAAATGTAATATATTATGTTTTCTAGCAAGCAGTCAAAGTTATGTGAACAGTCAAACTGTTAACACAAATCCTAAGTTGATAGTACTCCAAAAGAGAAAAGCTGCATTTTATACGGATCTTGAAATGCACTGAAGTTCTATTGAAGTAATTCTTAATAATGTTTTCTAAATTATATTTAAACTTGTTTCGTGAAGTAATATTTTAATACAAGTTTCCAAATAAATTACGGCAATACTCAACAATACGGCTTTTAATTATATTTGTTCTTGTTATTACAACGTTATTACAGTATATTATATTACAAATTTACATATTGTAAGAATGTTCTGTATGAATTGGATTATAAGTAAGATACAAGTTTTCCCTCTAAGTAAAATTGGGTTAACATGACTGTAAAATTGGAGCTTTAAGTATAACCGATTATCTGTAGATGTTTACGTTTTTTTTAATTGAGAATCATTGCAATATTGTGTAATATTTAAAACCACTAAGTCAAAGTATTCGGAACTTTCCAGTTTTGTTTCCTATAGAGGAGAAATATAATAGCCTTCATTCAACCAAATATTACTGCACCTTTCCTTTCTGGATCTGTGGTCTATCTGCTTTTATATCACCTGTCATATTGCTGCCGTATCCAATTGCAATTCATAAGTTGTCTTCTGTAAAAGATCTTTGTCATGGATATTTGAGAATGTGAGATATTCGCAATATAACAAAACTCTGTCAATCTTCGTAAGTAGATTATTTAATATAAATCATAATAATAACGTGTAAAATGTTGTAAGTTTAATATCACAATAAACAAATTTAAAATACAAAAACAAAACAAATTTTTTTCAAACAATTAACAAAAAGGTTTTTGAGCAATACTAACAATTTTATATCCTCCCTTTATTTAATTATTTAGGGTAGGTTATTGCAGAATGGTTGCATAGTATGTGCATAGGAACTACACAATAAACAATATTTTTTTTATTGCAAAAAAAATATTTTTTTATCAAAAAAGTACCAATCTGGTACCCAGATTGATGTAAATGGAAGTAATATATTTATAAAACTATATTTTCACTTTCCATTACGGTTTGAGGAATTGAGCTTTGGGGTCAAACATTGATTTTATATTTCAATAGCCATTTATAAACAAGCTGTCACTCACAAACTCCCTTACTGTCCCATTTCTTCTGAAGTAAAATGAAATGACTAAAACTGTTAGGTTTGTGTGGGAAAACGTTTATAGACTTAAACTTATAGGTTTGTGTGGTAAAACATTTATAAATGACTGAAACTGTTAGGTTTGTGCGGGAAATTGTTTATAAATGTGTACAGAGATACATTATACTTAAAATGTGGTTTTAATATTATTTGCTGGCATTGAATTGATCTTACTTGTCCAACCCATGTGTATTTCTTAAAAAACTTGAATCTTTGAATATATCTGATAAACCAACAATTCATTTCAGGTTTGTTCTTACTAAGAAATTGTGTCACATAGGGATATAAGATTCAGGAACTAAAATAGTTTTCACTTAAATCTACAAAACATTATTGTTTATTTTGTAGTTGTTTAAGTGCGATTTTTCTTAAAGGGGATTTAAAAAATTAAAACTAGAAAACTAGTTGAACTTTAGCTCTAATTAAATAAATTTATTAATTAATTGTAAACATTATAAGTGAATATTGTGATTCCTGTTCTATAAAAATATTTGCGAGCGTGCGCTTTTTTGAGAAAAAAGTTAGCAGGAAAAATAATTGAAGTAAATATTACAAAATCTCAAATTGTCAAGCTCTATAACCTAGTTGCAATTAGTAAATTGTAAATTATGGTTAAGAAGGGTTTATTCAATAAGCTCACTGAGAATTTAAGGCTTATCGATTGATGTACAAAGTTTTATACCAAAGGTGTATGTATATACCTGACTCATCATCAACCCCTTTTAGAGATCAAGGAATTTATTTTGTCTCATGTAAACATTGCATAAAAATAATTTAAGGTAACTCAGTTTTAGGAATACATTATGATGATGCCTATTTCTTTGTATTTATTGATCAATGGCAATAAATATTCTGATTTTATCTAAAATGGTTACACTATTTATATTATACGATGTACGTACTTTTAATCATCTTAAACATATTATAAACTATGAATTGCGGTAGAATAGTAAAGGGAAATAAGAATAAAGCTATAGGTATAGAAGAAAGTTTTAGTCATGATACGGATAATAGTACATAACATTAAAGAAAATGTATCTTCTTTTCAATATACATATTTAAAGTTAATAATATAGTATTCAAATTTTTTTTTATTTTTAATTTTTGGTACCTTTAGATTTAGAGTTTATTTTTATACTAATATTATACTAGATTTTCAATGTATTTTAAATATATCTTTGAGTAAGCTACTTGTTAACCGACAATATAAATGACAAATACACAGTTAGTGATATAAAAAATACACATACTATCAAACAATTGATATAGTATAAACTATTAGAAAAATTTTCTAGCAAACAAATGTACCCTCTAAAATTGCCAAAAAAAAGAATAAAATACCTTATGCTAACCAAATATATGCACTTCATCGTATTATTTCAATTTTCCTATCATAAATTTTTCATAAATAATTTGTTCTTTTCACTAACTTAAATTAAATTTGTCTTAACTAAAAATTACCTAGTCTATATTGTAAGTAACACAAATGACTAATACACTCAAGGCTATAAGAAAAGATCTTATAGTGTTAGGAAGAAAAACAAAGCCATTTGTGACAAAAACATCAGAAGCGCTGACATCTACTTTCAGATAATTCTGACTGAACTCTCTTCATAAATCTAATGGCATTCATTATAAAACTTATGTTGTACAAAATACAACCCAAGGAACATAACGATAGATAAATGTTATTTTTAAGTATATATAGTTATAGATGTAAAACAATTTTTACTTAAGTATTAACATCTGTAGTTTTTTCATTACCAACTGAATCTTTATTTGAAATGTATCAGTTCTAATTCATAATTACATTTTTATCTTAGTTATAAAATGACGTTTTTTCAAGTTAATAATACAAAACCAAATAATAAAGTGTATATCAGCCTAAAACATATTTAATTAAAAAAATTAAGTTACAAAAAAAACATAAGAGATAAATAAACATGATTATTAATATATAAATACTAAAATTATATTGCTTTTTATTTAATTATATAGCGAAAAAAATAATAACAAAACATCAAAGTTCCCAGTATGTTATAGATTCAAGTAAAATATTAAAGCAACAAATTAAAGAAATACTGAAACAACTAACAATAAATTATAGCATATCCATTACAAATATAAGCTATAACACAAAAATCAATGGTTATAACTCAATCCTTGTTTGACATTTAAAAATACGTCAACTCATAAATTAAACTTGTAAAATTTCATTCTATTCAAGACTAGGAGTAAATATGTTTGATATTAAATGAGATATTGCTATAACAGTTTTATATTTGAAACTTTACACACCACTAATCTACCTCAACCCATTATCTGTGTTTATAATATTATGAGCTCACACAATATTATCTTTACTATACGAGCTTGTTACCGACCGTTACCTCAGCTGGAGATTCGAACCTTGGATATTGCGCTCCTTGTCCTTAACCACTAAGCTACCACGCTTGTCTTATTATTGTCCTCCCGAGAGTGGAGACTCTTCTAGAAGAATATCTGTTGGAATAATTTGACAGTATAATTTATTATAATGATAATAATGTGCTTATTAGTTTACATTATGTGTCATATTTTCAGGTAAACTCATTACCTGATTAAATTAACATAATTTAATTTATATAAAATATAATTATAAATTACTAAAATATTAAAATAAAGAACTAGTCTATTTAGCAGTAGTATCCTATAACTGGGAACATTGGCCTACAAAAGGATAATAAGTGGCTGAATAGTTTAAAATATGGGTTTTAGGTATAGTTTGTATGCAGTATTACGTTAAAAATATATTAAATGTAAGACAAAATGCAAATCTATTAATATTTAAGGTAGTTATATGTTTAAAATACGATTTAGTAAATAACACCATTTATAGTAGATTATTTAATCAAATAATAAAATTGATTCCTTCCATAAAACATACAAGAAATTAAATGTAAACTTTTAGGAATAACACTACAACAAAAACAAGTTGCGTGAAGGTGTTTCAGACGATGTACAATGAAATTGATAAGTTTCACTCGAAGTTGAGATTGAGTCTTATAGGAATACTACTACAACAATAACATTGATGACATTAATTACATTGATAAGTTTCACTCGAAGTTGAGATTGAGTCTTATGGGAATACTACTGGAACAATAACATTGATGACATTGATAAGTTTCACTCGAAGTTGAGATTGAGTCTTATAGGAATAACACTGCAACAAAAACAAGTTGCGTGGTGGTGTTTCAGACGATTTTCAATTAAATTGATAAGTTTCACTCGAAGTTGATTTTGAGTCTTATAGGAATACTACTACAATAATAACATTGATGACATTAATTACATTGATAAATTTCACTCGAAGTTGAGATTGAGTCTTATAGGAATCCTACTGCAACAATAAAATTGATGACATTAATGACATTGATAAGTTTCACTCAAAGTTGAGATTGAGTATTATAGGAATACTATTGCAACAATAACAAGTTGCGTGATGGTGTTTCAGATGATGTTCAATGAAATTGATAAGTTTCACTCTAAGTTGAGATTGAGTCTTATAGGAATAACACTGCAACAAGAACAAGTTGCGTGAAGGTGTTTCATATGATGTTCAAAATGACATTAATAAGTTTCACTCAAAGTTGAGATTGAGCCTTATAGGAATACTACTGCAACAATAACATTGGTGACATTAATGACATTAATAAGTTTCACTCAAAGTTGAGATTGTGTCTTATAGTAATACTACTGCAACAATAACAAGTTGCGTGAAGGTGTTTCATATGATGTTCAAAATGACATTAATAAGTTTCACTCAAAGTTGAGATTGAGCCTTATAGGAATACTACTGCAACAATAACATTGGTGACATTAATGAGATTAATAAGTTTCACTCAAAGTTGAGATTGAGTCTTATAGGAATACTACTGCAACAATAACAAGTTGCGTGATGGTTTTCAGAGGATGTACAATGACATTGATAAGCATCACTCCAAGTTGACATTTAGTCTTATTACAAGACAGTGATTAAAATGAATTAAAGCTTATTATTTATTTGCCTGTTAAAAATACGTACTCTCATACAAGGAACTGTTATGTTAAATGTAAATTTTTTATCTATACATTGCCTACAATGGGGTTTTGCTATATCGGACGAGGACTAGACATAACTCTCTGCAGGTATGAATTAATATCCCGAGTTGTGTGACAAGAGCTATCGAGCTGTCTAAGCGTTCTACGTCCCCAGGCATATACGGTATAAGTTATCTTATCTCGTGATTCATTAGTGACAGAAGTTTCACTGTTGATGAGCAAAGTTCAAACCTAGTAGGTTACACCGAATATCCAAAATATCCATGAGCATTGCTGGCACTGCTAAAATATGAAGAGCATATGGATGTATATAACCAGAAAACTCTTTTTTGCTTACATAAAATTAATTACCAAAGGAGAAAACAGTTTTTATTGACTACTTCTAAAATTAAGATGATTCGTCTATTTTAAATGTTTCAGAAGTGTAAATGGAAATATATAAATACTATCTTGATTATTATAAGTAAACGGAATTATTTAAGTATTACTTTATGGCACCAATAATTTCGTAATTTCACAGTATCTATATATTTTCTACGTATTTATATCCTTACGTTTAAAATATTATGTTGGCCTATGGTTATTATAAATTAATATTTTTTTATAAATCAAATCAATAATTTCTATATATGCGTAAAATATTGTTGAACAGTTACGCATCAAATACACTTATATTTATTGAATGAAGTGTTTTAAAATATTATATAAGTAGGATATTTCGAGAAAGCCATGCGTAATATCGAAAAGTTTTTTATTTTCTTTATTTTTATCTGTGAAGATTTAACTACGTAAAATAATTAAAATATGTTTTTAATCTAACTACTCACTAACTTACAACTGTATTTTCTTTGTTTTTAAATTTAATTTCTCATTTTGACTAAATAATTTCCTTACAATAATTATATAAGTCCTTGTCCCATTACGTAATGAGTAAAATACCTTTTCTCTATCAGTAAAAACATTACCGGTCAGACATCTAAGAGTTAGAATGTTTAACTTTCCTATTACAAATTCAAATTTTATAGTTTAAATACTCATAAAATAAAAATAAAAAATCTCTGCTACAACTCCAGAGAAATGCCTACACACAAGTGGAACACTACAGAGTGCAAGGAAGTGAAATAACGGAAAAGTCCACACGTTTTATAATTAAGATATTTGCTTATATAATTTAAAACTAAAATGTAATATATATTACTTTTCATGGTACATAATTTATTAATTTTACTATCTAAATTGTTTTTAGGGGTTTTATGTGCAGGTTCTATAATATTATTTCTTTCTTTTACTTTGTGGCATTCAGTTACCGTTCTATTTCTGCCGTGTTTTGGAATATTATCCATCAATTAAATTGTCCTGGTGGTGCACTTATGAAGCTATCAATGCGTTGAAAACCAGTACTGTTCATTACTTACGAACTAATCTCACCTTTTAATCAATTGTAAATGTTAAAATCAATAAAATATAGAATATCCAACATAAACAAAATCAATTTATATATCGATGGCACTTCATTAAAATAAAGTTGAAATATAATGTAACATTTTAGGAACCTAAACGAATCACTTCTATTGTCCAAGAGAACGTTTATTTTATGCGAATAGAATGGGTAAATTAAAGATGTGAGCGTACAGTGTTCAGGGCAATTGGAACGAAAACTCAACTGATATGCATGGTTAAATAACACTATAAAAGCACTCTGGTTGGGGTTGTGAATTAAATTTTAAAGCCTTGTTTGAAGAGTAAAATGTGTACACTGTAGGAGATTAATTTCCATCGCTCTACGCTGTCCTTTTAAAACTAATTTACTCCATTTTTATGGGGTTTTTTTTTGGGGGGGGGGGGGGAAATACTGCTATAAAGCATATTCAACATTATTAGTTTTCATATTTTGAAACAATCTTAAGATGCAATAATCTTAAGAAGGGATTTAATGCATAAATATGATACGAGTGAAGGGTACGTTTATGAACTGGAAGTTGTTGTTGAGTAACCGATCTTCATATGGTCCACTGGGTCATCATCATTTCCCAAGTGATTCTTTTTATGATAATATTTTGGACTCAGATAGTAAGTTTACATTTATCTTCGTCTTTCATGGCTAATGTTACTATATTTAGTTAGGAACCTTTACATTAAGAATAATATACATTTCATGTGAGGATTAACTTTATAAATATTTTTCACATCCTACCAGGACAGTAAAAGCACTACAACTGTATTAGGACACATAAGTACAACTTATTATTTCTAAATACGAAACCTCACTTTATTCAGATGTAGATTTACGCAATAAGGATATAAAAGAAAATATTATGTGTCATATATTCTAAGACATATCAAAACCACTCATTTTAAAATAGTTTATTTTGAAACGAGACTCGTTTTATTTTAAAACAACTCATTTAGTGTTCCTGAAGAAGACTTATAAAAGTAAAAACATGTATTTTAATAGTAAAAACTTAAAGGTTTTATAGGGTAAGATTACATTATTTTTGGTTTGAAGAGATAATATTGTAAACAGCAAATTACAAACGTTTAAAAACTAAATAAATGAACGACATACAGAAAACGCACAGCAAGATACCTGATACAGATGTGTGCAATAATACAAATAGGCCAGATGGCTTGAAGCCTACGTAAACCACGACAACCCAACTCATCCTGATTTCAGCTAACCTACATCATTTACAGCTATCTTATCTGTGTACTGCCAATTTTAGAGTGTGCAAGGTCACTGAAATGTTACAATAGATATTTCCTTTGAGGAGTAATGTTACCTACCAAAACTACAGATAATGTCAGGTATGCATTACTGTAACTTCAATTATAAATAGTTTTTAATTAGCATAATACGAGTCGGTACAAATAATGTACAATTGACAGTCACTCAACACAAATGTATTACAATATAAGCACAAAATGCACAAATACAAGTACAAAATGCGCAAATATTATGGTGATCGATTTTGGTGAACCACGCTCACCTTCCTCAGACCAGATAGATTCACAAAAGAATCTTTTGTTAATATTTTCTTGTTAACTTCAGCGTTCTCAAGTACACCGGTAGCACGTTAAAAATACTATTTTTCTGAAAAATAAAGTAAACAGCTGTATCGTACTGGAAATAAAAAAATAGCGTTATATTGTCATCAAAAAACTTTTAAAATGTGTCTAGTACTGCAACTAGAATTTACAACTAAATTATACTTATTAGTATTAAATGGTAACTAATGGGCGTTTATCTTTGAGCAAGCTAAATTGCATTTGCTTAACAGATCTGTGAATTTCAGAGGGGATGTTTACGAACTTTTTGACAACTGCCAAATGAAGTTACCATTTTATTTGTTTGTAATGCCACGATGCCTGTAAATTAATTTATCCATTGCATTGCCAGTGAAATAAATGTTTAATAAGCATTTATACTAAAATACAAAGTATTATTTCATAAATTATTAACTATGAATGTAATATATATAATTTCCCGTCAACCATAATTTTAAGAAAAAAATGTTTATAGTATTTGTAACATTGGAAAATATCTTAGAATTCAATGCAATTTCAGTGAACTTGAAATAGTAATGTGGGTACTTTACTTCTAACTAATTAAGGAAATATCACAAATTCTGCTTGTGAAACAGAGCCAACACAAAATATTGTTTAATATATATACATCAATTTTAATGGTTTTTAGTAGGAATAAATTGAATGTCTCATTGTTTTTCCTTTCTCCATCAATAACTATTTTCTTCCTTCTATTGCAGTAACCATTTTACACGTTTTTACAATGATAAGCTCTAAAAGAATTTATTTTTCAACAAAGGTATTCACAAAAGCCTTAGTGAAATTATTGGTATTAATATAGCAACATTTTTACAGAAATCAATTACTATAATATTTTTAATTGTTCTACTCACAGTACATTGCAATAAGTTGGTAATGATATTATGTAACGTTCACTTCTTCTGTATATCTACTAACATAATAATATGAATTATAAAGATTTACCGTGGTTTTGGGACGCTATACTTAGCGTATTTAATTAATTATTTTAATAATTTACAGCCCAAGTTATAAGGAGTAAATATTTTGTACAACAAATCTGAAACAAAATTATCTGAAGGATTATAATTTTGTTTGCTACTATAGAAATTAGACTGGTGAATCTAAAGAATCCGTATGTTCCAATAAATCTAGGGCTGTAACTTGATAAAATAATAAACCCTTTAATAAATACACTACTTAACAATGACATCTTTACTTACTATAACACACAAAATTCATTATTTACCTAAACATAATATTCAATGTAGGAAATCAAAAAGCAATACAATTATTGAAATGGCTCAGTCACTTAAACATGTTTAATTCTGCATAATAATATACTTTAGAAATTAGCAACAAATTAAACAAATAAACTTTTGAACAATATAAAACTAACTAGTATTGAAAAAATTTTAAAAATTAAAACTACACCTAATACAGTTATAAATAATATAAATTATTATTATAATTATAAAACTATAAATAATACAGCTTAACATATCAAACTAATACAACAAATTTAAAATAGTATTCAAGAGTTTACATCACATATTTGTTGAATATTATTATATTTATGACTACTTTACATATTTGTCAATAAGTGAAGGCTCAATAAGTTAATTTTCATGAAAATCGCATGGAACCCGTGATTTTGTTAACACAGATCCTCCATTATTTCTTGATCAATTTTAATAATTGATGTGTCAAAAAAATTTTCCCTATTCGTAGTTGTGCAAAAATATTGTCATTGTTTAATATTGTTACCTTTAAGAGTATGGAAAGCCCTCAAATGTAGTTTTTTGGCTAAGAGAATAACATGAATAAAATGTATTTATGTCAAAATTAACAGTTGTTCAAATGTAAATATTGATGTTCATGCAATTTTAACAGCTGTGAAAGAATGCAAATAATGATGTGTATAATATTGAGAAAGCTATAGATCTTTAATGTTACAGAAAAGTTTACTGATTGAGTTTAATTATCTAAACTTATAAAAAAGCTAATTTACGTCTCTCTGTGTTTCTCTGTTAATCCTTTATAAATTACTACATAATTTATCTAAACGTCATGAGACATAACAGGAAATTATTTATTTTTCCAGAAAAGGTTTTTAAGCGTGTTTTTTTCATCCAACATTTAGGTAGCCTGAGGTAACCTAAATGAGTTATTTTACAATTTTAATCAACCACCAGCTGCTAAATGAAATAAACGAAATTAAAACTTCTGAAATGAGCTAAGTGATGACATTAGATAACTATTTAGCCACTGCAAATATCTTTACATATTATGATTTTACTTAGTACAGTTTTACCACTAATATTTGTAGTCAAATGCCAGGCCGATGGCCAAGGTGTCACGAGTGACAGGGTTGACATTCGAAGCGAGTAGGGTTTTCCCTTGTATTATTAATTAACTATTGTTTTAGAATTCCAACTTTTACGATATTAAAGAGTGATGATAAATTATATATATTTATTAATTTTCGACATTATATTAATAAAAGGTATATATAAGATTTAAATATAACAATTAATTTTTACTATTGAACTTGTTAGAATCATTTTTCCTAACTTTGAAAATACATTGAAGCTCTAATCAATTAATTAATTCTTTGTGTATAACAGATTAGCAATTAATTATGGAGAACCAAGGTTTGTTGTGGAAGGAAACTATGTATTTACCAAACCTTATTAGAGAAGGGCTACAATTCTAAATGTTGTATTGTGCTTAATAATTAAACTAATTTAAATACTCCTTAAAATTTTAATTTTTTTAAATTACATTTAATTTTGCTAAATTGGAAACAATATATTACTAGTACCTAAATAATATGTTTATTGTTAAAATGTTTTAGTTGTTATTCCTTATATGAAAATGTAAATATGGTTTTTTAAAGAAATATTATACAATAATTAATGTGGTTGAATAAATATTAGGGAATTTGTTGACTAAATATCACTTTACTGTAATTTTTCTATTTTATATACTGACTTTTCGTACAAATTTTTTAAAATTTAAATTAAATCAGGCCTAGGCTACACATAAATATTCCCTTTTCTTCACTCAACTACAAATATTAAGATTATATTTTAAAGGTCTCTACATACAACACATTGTCTGTCAAGAACGTCATTTGTCATAAATAATATATATATATATATATTTCTATATGGTATTATCCCTTGTAATTATGACATCACTGTTACTTTATGACATCTATTAGGGGGCCTATTTTAAGTAAACTCTGTGTGACATTAGGTCTAGTTTTTGTTAAATACTTACTAATAAAAAAAATGTAAACAGTTACAGAATGTTTGTATTCTATGAATATTCCAGTCAAAAGTCTTCATCTTACAGCGTTCTGAAAGATAAGGGAGCTATAAAGACATATAAAGAGCTAATACTTCACTTAAGTGACTTGAGCTATCAACGCGATAAAAAGGACACTTCATGTATCTTACTATACCTTGGTTCTTAATACTGTTTTAATTGATTCAACATTGGAGAGAATATAATATAAAAAGGGTGCAATACACAAATAGGTAGAACTTTTTGTATTGTTTTGTGACATGTATTTACCAAGGTAGTCTTCATATACCATATAGGTCTTCAATATGGATGTACTTTCTTATTTATTTTCAAATTATTGGCCCTTAAAAGGTGCTACAATATTTTTTCGACACCACTTTACTTAAATAAAGATTCAAGTTGTTAACAAGAATAAAATAACAATTGATGGTAAACTTTACCTCTTTTGTTCCGCCACCAATCTTCAGTTTTTTCTGACACTACCGGTTTCGGAGACTAAAAACAACCTCTAAAACAACCGGTTTAGTGTGTAGTGACAGTGATGGACACCTGAAGATGGAGATTAGTCTCCGAAACCGGTAGTGTCAGAAAAAACTGAAGATTGGTGGCGGAACAAAAGAGGTAAAGTTTACCATCAATTGTTAATATTAACCAATCAGGATAAAATACCGATAGAATAATCATGGAAGAATAAAATGTAAGGAATTTACAGTTATAAACTGTAAATAATAATCAGCTATAAAAATGTCATTCATCAATTCTGACGTGTATTACTTTAGTATTTAAAACGTTTTTGTTTGTTTTGTTTGTTTTACTAATGCTTTGTTATTTTTATTTGACTAAGGCAGACAAAATCTAACTTAACTTTACACAAATTACACTACAGCCAATGGTCAACTGTCATCAATTACTACGTAAGACAGTAAGACCACTTTAGAGTGTCTCTTCACCGACTGGCTAAGGGCTGAAAGCACTATGAAACCAAAATCTTCAGCCCTTTACAGTTGGTATGCGCCTCTAGGGCCAAATATTTGCTACTTCATACAGTATATCTAGACATATGGTGTGGCTCTCTGTATCCATCTTGTGAATCTCTTCAAGTAAGCACCGACTGCAGCGTTGCATCACTCAAACCTACGGCAGCATTAGTTGTAAACTTGTTTGATGAGTTTGATAAGCGGGAGAGAGGTGAAGTTGAACAACATCATTGCCATTGTTAACGGTGAACGTAGTTGTCCACTTTGTACGAGTTGTATTGCAATGTAAATGGATCCACTGTAGGAGTTTAGTACAACCCTTAAACGTAGGAAGTCAACGTTTATATCTTCATATACCAACCACTGTAACTTCAATCCTAACACGCCATAAACACATACTTATGACATTTTAACGTATGAAACTGTAAAAGTGGGCCTATCTTTTAAAGATAAACCTTTATCCCTATAGATCAGCTGACATTTGAACGATGATCATGTGGTCAGCCGAGACAACACGCACGTGACCTGGTTATCTAAAAGTAGAATTTCAATGTCGACCAGGTTGATGCATTTATGGTACCTAAACCTTTGCAACTCGAGCCACTAACTACTTTAATGTAAATTTACTTAATTTCGTTCGAAAATATTTACTATTATTCAGGTTTATTTTTCATTATGTGCTTTAAGAAAACATAAGTTTATAATAAATATAAATATATTAACTCCATCTATACAGGTTGAAAAAATGGAAACGCTGTCACAAGTAACTTCACTTGTAAAAGTGTAATCTTGCACATGATCATAGTTTCAATGAACATACTTTTTTATGGCATTAGCAAATTGTTTTTCTTTCCAGGGGCCACGAGGAGTTGAACAAAAATCATCAATGTAAGCCTAGGTTGAGTTTGGAATCAAAAGAATGTTCTTTTCAATATAAATTAATGACTGAAAACCGGACTTTGAAAGGTTTATCCTTTCCAGAAGTTAATAAGCCTAAAACATCTCGCTTTGATGAACATTTAGTTAACAACAATCATAACATTAAGGACATTGACATCAACCTAGATATTCTCCATAAATGTAATAAAGGTACGACAATGAATACTCTAGAGAATTATGAAATATATAAAGCGATAAAGAGCAACCCAACTACTGTGCTTAATGGAAAATTAAAATTCTCTACAAATATTTTATTTGATCGGATTACAAATTTGAATCAATCGATGAAAGAAGACAGACGGACAGATAGAAATAAAATTTTTCAAAGTCAAGTAAGCATTGTATAACATCGTTCCAGCTGCACGCGCAATCCGGATCTAACCATTATACCAACCGGCAATATTATGTGTTTTATTTTTATTTTTGAAAATATGTAATTTTTTTCGAACGTTTTTAATGTGACTGTTTTGACAACGTACAATGGATGTAACTATGGAGTTCTTGCTCTGAAACAGATAGTCCAATAAAATATTTTGTAGCTGAAGACGACAAAGGTACGTTAACCTTATTATTTTATACATATATATATATATATATATATATATATCAGCTCAGGAGGCTTTAACAATGAATAAATCTTTAAAACACAGCCGTAAGTACTCGTAAATCAAAACTTTGGAGAAAGTAAGCATTCTAGGTGTTTGTGCGACCACTTTTGTGGCCAAATTTTCCCGGGGATTTATAAGTAAACTTTGATTGCAGTTAAGGAATAAAAACACTACTAGACTAAAAGACAGTAACTCAGAAATGGTTACCATCCCAAAACTAATAATTAGATGACAGTAAAAACAGTACATTTATGAAGTTGACAACCATACTTAACACAAATACATATCTAAGTAATTTTGAGATAATTGCTTTCATATGTAGATTATGTTGTATTATAAGTCATAAATGTTTAAAATGTATTGTATTTAATACCATAGTTCCAATGTATATTTTAAAAAATCCACAATGTATTATGTAAACTTGAGAGTATATTAAAAGTTTATTAAACTTTCTAAGCAATAATATTTATTAATGGATTTGATAACTGTAAGGGATTCAGTAATTAGAACTCTAACAGGTAACAAATATGGTACTAGATAATCACTGACTGAAATACATGCTAACCTCGATATGAAAGCTATTGTTGTTTTGTATACTGGCCGATTAAAAATAATAGTCAGTATTACTGATCAGATCCTTTTTATAATAACTACATTAACTAACGTGCTTAGCAGTTGATTTTTTTTAATATCATGAAAGTGTAGTTAAAAATAGGTAGAGCGTAAATGTGATTATGTATAGCATACATTCACTATTCATATACACTGGAATCTTCAGCTGATATATTTTCATTTATGACTTGCCTAATGTAATGAAATTGTTGTTTTGTTTAAATTATAAAATCATAAGTTTTGCACATATACATATCTAGGGGTAGCACCCACAAGTGACATAATCATCGATAGCAAAATGTTTCAATTTCCTTAATTAACACACATAGATAGAGTTTTTAACGGACATAACTAGTGAGATAATTAGATTAGTTAAAGTATAGGCTTAATTGTTTGGAATGCGTGTCAGATAATTGTGATTTATTGCTAATGTTTTTGGGTGAATATCTACTACTTATATGGAGCCTAGATCAAGACTATATGTTACTAATGTAAAATATAACTTTTAAAATATTTTCATGATCCACATTCTTTCTATATATTAAAATTGACTATAAAACTAAAGATACGCCATAAAATGGTAAAATAATACATTGTAAGTTCAGAGGTTATCAGGGCTTTAAAATATAAAATTAACTGTCAATAGTAATTAAATATATAAAGTTACATTCAAAAATACTGAGCTGTATGACGGAAATGTTAAAATAAACCGCAAATACAAAAAGGAACTGTTGTAATACTAAACAAGCACTCTCCAGTTTAAAATTGGAATAGCTAAATTACATTCGATATAGCATATGGGTCTGCACTTCGGGGTGTTATTATAAACTCACATGTTGTAAACCTAACTTGTGCATAGACGATTTCATTTATGCACTTTGTCTACCCAACTCTTCTCAATAATCTTATCACTGAGGATTGATTGTTGAACTAAAACCGTTTCCGTTAAAATGTTCATAGATTGATAAGTGATGTGAACCAATATTGCTGAACTAAAACCGTTTCCGTTTAAATGTTCATAGATTGATAAGTGACGTGAACCAATATTGCTGAACTAAACCCGTTTCCGTTCAAATGTTCATAGATTGATAAGTGACGTGAACCAATATTTTTGAACTAAAACCGTTTCCGTTCAAATTTTCATAGATTGATAAATGATGTGAACCAATATTGCTGAACTAAAACCGTTTCCGTTCAAATGTTCATAGATTGATAAGTAATGTGAACCAATATTGCTGAACTAAAACCGTTTCCGTTCAAATGTTCATAGATTGATAAGTGACGTGAACCAATATTTTTGAACTAAAACCGTTTCCGTTCAAATGTTCATAGATTGATAAATGATGTGAACCAATATTGCTGAACTAAAACCGTTTCCGTTCAAATGTTCATTGATTGATAAGTGATGTGATCCAATATTGCTAAACTAAAACCGTTTCCGTTCAAATGTTCATAGATTGATAAGTTATGTGAACCAATATTGCTGAACTAAAACGGTTTCCGTTCAAATGTTCATAGATTAATAAGTGGTGTGAACCAATATTGCTAAATGAATATGGTTATTTCATGTATAGTTGGATACCATACTGAAAACGTATACAATGTTAAATATAATATAAAGAATACCTTGTTTAACAACTGTATTGTACGGTTCACAATTTAAAAAAAATAAAAAATTTGTTTTACATATACACGCTAAGAAATAAAATTAAATAATCTCTACGTATAAACAAAGGTGATTTTTTTCTTTTTTTCACAAAGAAGAACAATATTTACCAATCATGTAACGTAAATATATTGTTGTAATGAATGTTGAGAGTAAAAAAAACTACAACCAAGCTGATCTCAGCGAATTGTTACGTAATATATTGTTTATTTAGATTAGTCGACCACTGTCAATACCTTTAATGCACATCTTACATTGTTTGAAGCCAAATATATTTGTTTAAACATTACGATAAAAATAAAGGAAGCAGTAACCATAATGACTAGGGAATGCAATGGCAGTCAAACAGTTATGATTACATGTCTTACACCTGTGAGAAATAGATCAACTTCTCTTAAAACTTATAATTCTAGGAATTATAAGTTTTAAATGTATATCAGCAGATTTAAAAATTTAGTAGTAAATTATAAGCTTTTAGTATTTTTGCCAATTAGGGTGTCAAAATTGATAAATAAATTAAATAAAGCAAATTATTTATAAATTGAATAGATTAAACAATTTTCTACTGTGCTTTGAATTTTTTTCTTTAAATGTTTCCAAGGGTGAACAGTAAAGCATTCGAAACGTCAGATTAAAATGTTCCAAATTGTTAAATTTTTGTTTACCTTTGTAACAGCTGTTATTTTTTATTTCAAAGTAGAATATATCTAGCCTGCCAGAAGATTTTCGACTTTTCTTTACAGAATACTCAATTGAGCTTTCTGTATAATTGAGAATACTCAATTATACAGTAATATTGACCCACCCGCCCACTTACCCACCAGTATAGTGATGTTCTCCCATCCACCCACCCGTACACGTATAGTGATATTGACTCACCTACCCGTCTGTCAATGTACAGTGATATGACCCACTCGCCGGCCCGTATACGTACAGTGATATAGACCCACCCACCCGTCCGTAGATGGTCAGAATATTTGATTTAATACTCTGTGTTTTTTGTTACTTTATTTATTAGCTTCGTAAATGTCTATGTACAATATATATTTTACAACCCGACTGGACCAACACACGTTTAATATTGAGTATGTTTACAAACAGAATATATTACCATAATAGCTACATATAAATGTTAGTATATATATTTTATACCTTATATGTAAGTATAAAAACCAAATTAAATTTACTTCTGATCACAGTTTTACAAAAACTAAATGAATTTAAATACTGAAACTTGCCACAAATTTAGATGCTTACTAAGATAGTGTTTGAAAATATTTTGTCTAAAAGGGCTAAAGTATATAATAAATATTCTGAAGCTCTCCGATGAATTCCTTTGTCCCTATCCACCATATGAATGTAGACAGGAACAAAGCTTAGAACGTTGCATCTTGACGTAAGATGTTATTTTTTAACAACGTAATCCATAATCTTGCAATGTCAAGAAAATAACAATATTGAATGAGTAGGCATGATAGTATGATATGGTTAATATAATGGTGCTATTAAAACACTTCCTTTAGTTTTCAATAAATTTAATAATTCATTAATTGTATGTTAGTTTAGTAATGCGTACAGAGTTTACATATCATCAGCCAGTTAGGAAAACTTAAAATATGGATTTATTGACAAACATTTTATTATATGAATTCAAGATATCAGGTACCCTAATATAACCATTAATATCCATTAAAACAGTATTAAGGGCGACTACTCTCATAGAATATAATTTAACTTATAAAAAGTGTATTTTATATACGGATGTTTATAGTCATCCAAGCCTGCTACTTTTTACATAATAAATAAATCCTTCGTAAGTTTTATAAATATGCTTTCGTCTTAAACAAATTAAGTGAAATTAATATTTATTTTTAAATTTTCAGAAAACAATAAACTATTATTTCCATAAATAAAGAGTAATTTGTGCCATACACTATTCAAGTGATTCCAGATTGTTTTATTTATTATTGAATAACATTTTTACAAACTTCATGTTCAAAATGACATATGTAACTTGCAAGCGACCAATTGTGTGAAACTGATTTTATAAATGCAACAGTCATATCATACTTTAAACTTCAAATAAATATACAACTTAGATCTCAGCTGCATTTTGAAATGTTATACAATTAAAGTATTAAAGATATAAAAGGAACTGCTATTTAGCTTTTTTTAGTATATAAAACATCAAAAATGACAAAATACTTTATGCTACTTATAAATAAAAAAAAATTGTAATAATTATTATTAAAGTCAAAGAATATTTATTTAACAACTGGAGAAATATCACAGAAAACTATAAATACTACATAAAGGGACTAATACAAGTAAATATTTGTATATAGATTACAACTAAAAGTGAATCATACATCTCTTAGTCCAAACATAGGATAAAATAATTCACCTACAAATACTCCTCCAAAACCATTGCTCACTCATCCATGAATGCATTATATGATTATATGGATTGTTTTTATTAAATAATCTGTAAAATGCTTTGTACTCAATTTATTGTCATTTATCAAGAGCAAATCTTTATGAATCTTTTTATGTAGGTCTAAAACCTGTGTGTGGATTTCATGCCTTCCTCTATTTCTGCTAAAATAAGTATGATTTTTACCTTATTGTTGGTACTAATACTATTTATTTTTACATTTATTATGTCTGTAATATGTAAATTCAAAACACGGTAAGGATGCCTGATTCGGAAAAATTCTTTTTTACTGGTTGATTCTTATCAAGATTTTTAATAACACGAATTAATTTAATTGATTTTTTTTGCAGGCGAAAAATACTTTGTAGATTTTCACTACTTTTTGCACCATTTATAAAATAGATATGTGAGTGAATATGGTAGAAATAAATACATTTGAGCAATCCTTCAGAGGAGAATTTAGTCATTGACCTCAAGACAAACAAACAGGATTGTATTTACATATATAAAACACTCTCTATAAGCTTATTCTCTGACAAATTTGCGTCAATCATTAAACCGAGAAATTTAGTGGTATATAACGAATTGAATAATTTTTACTGTCGACTTTAATATTCAATTTTCATTTATGGCGATTCTGTCTTGTAAGAAATGAAATAAAATTTTTGATCAAAGTTAAGCGGGAAATTTTTATTGTTTCAAAAGCTTTGTATATCAAGGATGCTTTCTCTGGCTTTGTTTTCTATATGTTGTAGGTTATTACTTTTTACATTTAAATTAATTGCAGTCATTATAAACAAACTTTGCTATTGTGTTTCAGTGTTTGTAATAATATCGGTCTAAAAATGGTCCCTTGCAGCACTCCATATGTAATATCATATACCGATGATTTTACTGAAGCTAATTGATTGTTTTTTTTTAGTTTTTTTTTTTATGTATGTTATTATTATTATTGATTGAAACAACGTGTATTCTTTCTTTTTTTCTTGTTAAACTTCGAACAACTTACTTCTCTCGGAAAAGTATAATATGTATCTACCAAATACAATTCAACGTTAAATCATAAAGTGTGGTATTCAAAAGCATGTTTACCTGACATTGACTATTAACGACTACATTTAGAAAACACAAACTCAGTATACTTTTATAAGGTATAAAATTGCACTTTTTGGTTGGTTTTATGATATGGACCCAAAACCTTTTAATCTAAACCCTCATCTTGTTACACCTTTATAAAAAAAAAATTATGGTGGTGAAACGCAGAGGTAGAATCATTCTAACTTATCTTATAGAATGGAGTATGATTCAAATTTTAAAATATAAGAATTTGAAAATTAGTTTAATGTAGTATTTTTACGAATAAAAAATATATAGCAATCCAAATGCCTTCCTCTCACTTGTAATTTAAGTTTCATTCTAATTTCTTGAAATTGGTTTTTATTATACTATCACAAGTATATCTAGTAGATCGATGATGTCATCAGATATTCTTTTATCGTCACTAGAACTACGCCGTAGCATAAAAGCTGCCAATTAGAACAACAAAGAAAGAAAGAAAGTGAAGAGCGCGATTAAAGCAGGCAAACATCGTTACTCCAGTCCTGAGCAAGTGGTGTTTTCCTCTTCGTTCTGTTTTATAACTGCACTTTGAAGTGTGAGAAAAACATTCTCTGAAGAAAATGTTATATTTGTCCATATATATACTTTATAATACGAGTAGGAATTGATGAGACTGTCAAAATATTCCGAAATCGATTTGGTGACTATGTGGAAAAATATAGTAAAGTTGTAGTTTTAAAGATTTATATAATAAAATTGTTCTATCTTCATAGGATTAATTTTTATTTTAAAACGGACGTTACTTTCTGGTTTACCCTCGTATAACAGACAAAGAAAACTCCATTTAATGATAAGAAAATACTTTAAACAGAAAAACTACCCTTTATGGTTAGTTATTTGTAAACGTAAAATTAGCAAGTTTACAAATAATAATAATGCTATCAATATATTTAATTACAAAACTATTGTATTTTTATATGATAATTTGGTGAAGTAATTTTATTTTTTGATACTATTTTGGTTTTTGAGTCAACACTATATAAAATGTGTAGACAAATATAAGCATGTTTTTAGGGTAAATATTACCCTGTGATGTTTCTTAGATGAATTTATTTTGGATTCAATCATTAACATGCTAAATGAAATATTTTAGGAGATAAAATATTTTAGTTCAACTCATTTATTTTAAAACTGTATGTGATTACAATTATTGGTATTTCATAAAATATTATATTTGACACAAATAAGATCTGTAGCATAAGAAATCTCTTATAATTTTGTTTAGGCAATAAATTTCCTTTTTGTAAAAGTTAGTAATAAAAGATCAAGAGGTTCGTGGTTGTAACTTTATTTTATAGTGGTTCAGAACAAACATTATTACTAGTCAAGGTCTTTTAACACATGAAATACCAACACACGTCTCAGACATTGTTACATAAAAAATGTAAACAAAGAGCAAAATATACTGTTTTTTCGAATATAAATAAGAAAATATTTCTGAGACGTTATAAGTAAGATGAAAAACTAAATTTTAAAAATAAAATCATAAGGAACGTTTTGATGTAGATAAAAAAACATTTTGTATCATTACATCCTTCGATGGGTTTATATTTATTTTGAGGATAATAACAAATGTTATTTTGTAAATCAAAATAGTGTATATTAAACATTATGTAATTATAGAACACTTCAATATAATAGCTATTTGTGTGAGAGTTGCATTACTAGACTAGAGCTGCATGCATCAACTGACCCTTGCAGATGGAAAACATAACCACGGTCTTAATGTGTCAAAGAACCTTGTTTGTTAATATTGTTTTTAAATCTCTTAAATATTTATTCATACACAACATATAATTTTGAAATATAAGTTTTTGTAACAAATAACATATTTTATGGGTCATAAACGGCATCTAATAAGTCAATATTATTTTCAACCTGTACATTTAAATGAATTGTACATATTAAACTCTTACGTTTTACAGTATCGTATTTCAATATCTCTTGAGAGTTTAGTCGTATGTTTATTTAATATACGAAAAATAATACAATATAAGTAAATAAAATTTAATTTAATCGTATTCAAAATTAATGGTGATCATAATTCTTTAAAGTCTTAATTAATAGTTGTTCCAAACCTAACAGAATGTGCTTAGTTGAGTTTCATAATTACAGTTTGCATAGCTCGAACACTGTTTTATGAAACCACCGTGCCTGTATGGGTGGGTCAGTAACACCATGCTTGTATGGATGGGCGGGTGTGTCAGTAACACCATGCCTGTATGGGTGGGTCAGTAACACCATGCCTGTATGGGTGGGCGGGTGGATCAGTAACACCATGCCTGTATGGGTGGTTGTATGGGTCAGTAACACCATGCCTGTATGGGTGGACGGGTGGGACAGTAACACCATGCCTGTATGCGTGGGTGGGTGGGTCAGTAACACCATGCTTGTATGGTTGGGTGGATGGGTCATTAACACCATACCTGTATGGGTGGGCAGGTAGATCAGTAACACCATGCCTGTATGGGTGGGCGGGTGGGTCAGTAACACCATGCTTGTATGAGTGGGCGGGTGGATCAGTAACACCATGCCTGTATGGGTGGGTGGGTGGATCAGTAACACCATGCCTGTATGGGTGGGCGGGTGGATCAGTAACACCATGCCTGTATGAGTGGGCGGGTGGATCAGTAACACCATGCCTGTATGGGTGGGCGGGTGGATCAGTAACACCATGCTTGTTTGGGCGGGTGGGTCAGTAACACCATGCTTGTATGGGTGGGTGGGTGGATCAGTAACACGATACCTGTATTGGTGAGTGGGTGGATCAGTAACACCATGCTCGTATGGGTGGGTGGGTGGGTCAGTAACACCATGCCTGTATTGGTGAGTGGGTGGGTCAGTAACACCATGCCTGTATGGGTGGGCGGAAGGATCAGTAACACGATGCCTGTATGGGTGAGCGGGTGGATCAGTAACACCGTGCCTGTATGGGCATGGTAAAAATAAATCGCAAAATGTGAAAATTAACTTACAATGTTAATTACATATATAACTTTTACTTTGGAACATTCCAATTAAAAGTCGAAATTAAATATAACCATATGTAAGAACAATGTTTAGTACTTTTAATAAAATACTATTATTACTGTATAATACACAGTGTATATAGATATATACAACTCTATATATTTCTTAACAAATATTTTTTTGGAATCTGCGTTGAAACCAATCACCAGCCATAGAAACTGTGTTTTCTTCGATGTTTAGAATATAAATCTATTCAACTGAAATTATTTTGCATTTTAAAAAAGAATACATGAACAATAATTTTACGTAGGTTTTTAGATAGAAGATTTGTCACCAAATATCAAACTTAATGTGTATGTTTTTTTTTACTTTAAACTCCAAATTTAGCATAAATACACATGTTATTTTATATATATGTTACTTTAGAAATAATCACTATACAGTATTAACTATTCTATTTCGTAAAGTATTATTAAATATAACAACTATTATGTACCATTGTACAACCATATGATGTTTATACATGCACTATTAATTATGTTAATATGCAGTTACATTATTATCAATTAAGACTTATACTGTTACATATTTAATAATTGATTGGTTTTTAATCACTAAAGTGTTTATTTTCAAATTATTTTAAGATAATCTAATAGGTAATACTTGCTTTTAGTCAAACATTTTTCGTTCAAAGAAATTCACCGACTTCATTTCTAGACACACATAGTTATTGAGTTTCAGGGGGTATTAGTCCTGATATATGGAATCTGAGAGTCAGGTGTTGAGTGGGATTCAGCTCTGTGACAGAAAAGCGATATTTAAACACTAAGACACAAGTATTTTGTACTTAGACATTTTATTAGTTTCGTGGCTTGCTTTTAAAACCATCAGCTGTATATACTATATAGACATACGACGCAGCTAAAACTATCATATTTAAGGTATTAAAGGTCCTATACATTAATAATGTTGGAACTATTCATTTAACGTCATTTACGGTAAGTGAATGCCAATTAGTGATCACTTTAATACCTTTTATATACTTTACTATCCAACTATTGGTGTGTATTTTTAATTACGATATGTGGTAACCATAATTAAGTCGGATGTTTTTCAAACGAGTTATTTTTATTTGAAGATTAACATAGGCCCTTACTTCAAATGTCATATGGAACATTAGAAATATTTTTTAAGGATCTTGAATTCTACATTATAGCTTGCATGAGTTTATATAATCATTAAATTGATTTAGTGAGTTTTCTTATTAAATAAGTCATATATTTTCTAGGGTCTTTTTTTAAACAGTCAAAGTTATCCATTTAAAAACAGTTAAAACAATGTCTAAAAAACCATGTGGGAGTTTTTAAGGACTTTCCGTAAATATTAAAATAGTAAAGGTGTGTTTAGTGAAACTCCAGCAGGCCACCTACAGGATGTCAGTCACAGTGTTGTTCATGTCAAAGTGTCCTACCCTGTTTGAAGTTACCTCTGCAACCTTTCAGTAAAAAACAAAATTAACATAATATAGTTTGAACTGATTTGATGTAAAACTTAGTATATTACTACAGTTTTTATGATGAACATAATCATTTATATTATAACTTTATATATTCATATACAATAAAGCAATATAGCATTCTACTATTTTATTTTGAGATAAAATGAAACAACAACAGTTTAATTTCCTATAAAATAAATGAACCTGATATATTATAAGGGACATTTTATACATTTTTAGTTTTCGGACTAAATAGAGTGTAAATCCTTATGGAAAGAAATACCACCAAATCTAGATGGTAACAATTTATTACCCTCATCAAATATATAACCCTCAACAAACAAACCCCTATTTCAGTTCATACTCCATTTAAAACCGTTCTAATAGCCGGAGACAGCCATGCACGGCACCTTGCTGCTCTAGTAAATGAGAAGATATCTGTTTGCACAAAAGTCACCAGTGTGTGCAAACCCGGCGCCGGTCTCATGGACATCATCACAAACTCCTCCACACCACCTGACTGTGTGGTGTTGATTGCTGGTACAAATGACGTGGCTGCTGGGAGACAGGAAATCATCCTCCAAAACATCGAGGGAATATTACTCCATATCAGGCAGACCTCTAATATCTTAGTGTGTCCCTTACCACCTCGACATGACCTGCCTCGCGTCAGCCCTATTCATGACGTCATCTCTGGAGTGAACGCATACTTAGCTCAGATATGTGCCCGCTACAATGGAGTGAAACTTCTAGACATCTCGAGTATTGGGCGGTGTCATTACACAACTCACGGACTACATATGAGAGCTAGTGGGAAGCGTCTGCTATCTAAATGCATCGCAGATGGCCTTACCTCGATGCCCGCTTCCAGACGCCGCCGCTACCCCGCTGCGGATGCTGTTAAGTCCTCCAGCTTTACTCTACCTCAGCCATTTACCCCATCAGTGCCAGAACCCTACAGCTTACCTTACAACACCTACTCCGATGCCATCACCCAAGGATCAACCAGAAATAGTTTTAACCCAAGTGTACATCATCAAAAAAACCTTTTTATACCAATAAAATTAAAAACAGGGTAGGGACACCAGATTGCAAATCAAAATTAACCAACCAAAATTCAAAATTTGAAAATAAAACAATAAAACTAATACATTTAAATGCTCAAACAGCTACTAATAAGGTAGATGAACTGGATCTCCTGTGTGATGAGCTAGAGCCAGATATATTAATTGTCTCTGAGCATGGTTTTACGCATGAAAATATAAATCTTTTAAAAATTTAAAACTTTGAATTGACCAGTGTTTATAATCGAAAACATTATAGAGGGGGTGGTTTAGCAATTTTTGTAAAAAATCATATAAAATTTCAGCAAATCAAAATTAGTTACACATCTGAAATTGATTTTGAGGTCGAAGGCATTAAAATCAACTCAACGCAGCATGGACAAATCAATATTATTGGATTGTATCGAATCTCCTAATGGTTGTGCTGACGCTTTCTTTGAAAAGTTCGAAACACTTTTCAATTTGGTCAACAAAGGGCAATCTACATTTTTAATCATGGGGAATTTTAATATTAAAGTTTTAAACCACTCACACCCTCTAACCCAGCGGATCCGCGATATTTTAAACTCTTTTAGTCTAAATTGGTCTGTGAATTCTCCAACTCAAATATCAGGCATATCAAAAACATCCATCGACAACGTTATCACAAATATTTTGAATGCTGAGGTCTCTGTACTTGACGCGGCCATATCGGATCATTTGGCTCAGGAGGTTACGGTCACTGGTTGTTCTCTGGATTTCGAAACCTCAAAGCCCCAGAACCGTAGACTCACTCGTCACCATAACATTGTAAACCTTAAAAACTTTCTTGAGTGTGAATCCTGGACTTTCCTCAATCATTATAATGATGCAAATGCGATGTACAATGCATTCAATGATCGTTTAATTTACTATCTAAACATGGCATATCCCTTTAAATGTTTTAAAAAAGCTCAAGGTCGAAAGAAAAGTTTATGGGTCACCAAAGGCATTTTGATCTCAAGAGAGAAAATCAAATTCTATCACTCGATCTTCATTCGCACACAAAACGAGCGTTTTAAACATTTTTCAGAAATTATAGAAGAGTGTATAGACAGGTCATAAAGGCCGCGAAGGCATATGACATTGAAGAAACTTTTAAGTTCAGTGAAAATTTTTCAAAAACTGCTTGGACCATAATTAATAACTCATCAACGATTTCAAAATTCTCAAAAAAATCCAAGTCAATAACAATATACGACAGTGCATAAAGAGAGAAGATCCTGAGACTGTTGCTAATTTATTCAACAAGTACTTTAGTTTTGAGGCCGACTCTAACTCTAATCTCACGGGACCTACTAATCATCCACAAGGTTTTCGATCACCAGTGACGTCTATGGTGTTGACTCCTGTTGATGAGAACGAGGTGGCTCAGGTCATGCAGGGACTTAGCTCAAAGAAATCATGTGAAATTAATGGCGTTTCAGTTTGGTTGCTTAAACAATGCTATAAGCAATTGTTGGTGCCACTAACCAAACTTGTTAACATTTCATTTGAAACGGGGACCTTTCCAGACATCCTGAAAACTTGAAATATCGTTCCAATTTTGAAAAAGGACGATCCTTGCATAATCAGCAATTATCGTCCTATTTCAATTCTGCCCGCCATCAGCAAGGTTTTTGAAAAGATATTTCTTGCACAGTTGGAATATGTTTCTTTCACACTATAACATTCTGGATCCTGAACAATATGGTTTCAGGAAAAACAAGTCAACTGTCGATGCAGTTACAAATCTTATAGAGCTCGTTGTCGATGGATTGGAGAGAAGAGAACGTGTGCTTAGCATATTTCTTGATCTCTCCAAAGCCTTTGACTGTGTGCAGCATGAGACACTGTTGCACCAGTTGGAGTCTTTTGGCATTCAAGGTTTGTCACACAAATGGGTCTCGTCATACCTTAAAGGCAGGATCCAGTGTGTACAGGTTGAGAATGCCCTGTCAGGCAAAACACTTATTACCCAAGGTGTCCCACAGGGTTCAATCCTTGGTCCAGTTTTGTTTAATCTGTATATAAATGGTCTAAAATCTTCAATTCAGTTCGGAAAAGTTATTCAGTACACTGATGACACGACTCTTTGTGAGATAGACGAATCATCACGTGATTTAGAAGTAAAATCATTTATTGATCTGAATCAATGCATTCAATATTTTAATAAAATGGGCCTGAAAACAAACAATGCTAAGTTAAATTTCATATCATTTTGTCAGCCTCAAAACTTTGAACAGAATCAAATTACAGTAATGGTGGATGATGTACTCTTAGAGGAAACGGTGTCCACGAAGTTCCTTGGAATACACCTTCACAAAGAGTTGACTTGGAAGGTTCACATTGACAGTGTGTGTGCTAGAGTTAACTCGGGCATTTTTGCTCTGCGCAACCTGGCACAGTTCTGCTCCCTGGAAGTCTTAAAACTTGCATATTATGGCTTGATCCATACCCACTTAGCCTATGGTATAAGACTTTGGGGTAGTTGTTCTTTGGGGACAAGCTGGAAAGGGTATTTAGACTTCAAAAAAGAGCTGTCAGAACTATTTTAAAATTAAACGTCAGAGAGTCGTGTCGAAAAGCGTTTAGGGAGCTTAGATTATTGACCCTACCCTGCCTCTATATTTTGGAGGTCGCCCTGTACTGCAAGTCAAAGTGCACTTTGAAGTGTGGCAGAGATGTTCACTCTTAAGAAACTAGAGGGAGGAATAATTACAGAACGCAGAGGCATAGAAGCGCAGCTTTCAAGCGTCTGCCATCACAAGTGGGTATAAACATTATCAATTTGCTCCCTGAACAAATTAAAAATCAAAACCTGAATTTGTTCAAAAGACGTTTAAAATACCTTTTGGTGGAAAGTGCTTTTTATTCAGTTGAAGAATTCTTTCAAAGCCGCTGGGACAATCAGTAAACACCCTATCATGCAATTCTGGTGTCAAGTGTGTGAATGTATGATGCATGTGCAAGATGTATGTATGAATGTGTCCGATTGTGTGTGAGTGTTTTAGGCTAGACTAAATTTTGACTTTTCAACAAAATTGTTAATTGTATTTATGCAATAAAGAATTTATTTATTCATTACTTACTATTAAACAAGCTATTCTATACTATTACCACTTTAAAAGTGGAATATTTTTAATAAAAAGGTTTATTAGCCGGTAAAGAGGCCATATACTATAATAAGTTGTTTATAATATCCATCATATTTGAGTTTGCTGATTTTCAATGTCAAATAAATTACATTTTTTTTAAGTTACAAGATATTTTTTATGTTTTTCATGTGTCTTTTTAAACAAAACATTATAGAATACATTTTAAGTTATAATAGTTTAGAAAACTTTGAATTATTAAGGAAGTCTGGTTTTTATCGACATCGCTGCTAAGTTAGGTTAGCATCCTGATTCTAACAAAAACGCAAACTCAGTGTCTGCCAAAGCAATTTTGCTTAACTTGGTTTTGGTGACAATTGTTTACTTAATTTAAGCTGTGTGCAGGAAAAAACTAACTTTGAGTGTGGCTTACACATGATTGTAAATGCTAAATTTATTTTTGATGGTTTTTGCAAAAAGGCCTTGTCGGGGAACATATCTTTTCTTGGTATGAGGATATTCTAATTGAAGAAATCACTAATAGGCCTGCAACAAACAACGGCAAACAAAATACAAGTCCTAAACCTGTCATTGTAGAGGGGACTTGTTCTGTCTCTACAGATGATAGTATTGCCCCCTGCGTGGAGCATGTTTTGTCACAAGCTGTTACCAGCGAAAATAATAAATCGGCTGCAAAATGGGAAAAGGTTAAAACAAACAGTAAGAAATATGTTAAGCCTAATGCCTTAGTTGTAAGCGGTGGTCAGGATTTTACTAGTAAAAACCTCTAAGATGTCCTATGTGTACAGAACTGATGACAAAGAAATATGTGACGGAACTGTTAAAAATGTGTCAGGGAAGTGGAAAGTTAATAGGTCTAGTACAATAGTTAAGTCAAGAGTTTTTGTAAATAGTTACTTTTATTCAAATAAAGGTAAGGCACTAAGGAAACAGAGTTCTATTAAGGATGTTACAAATCAATACCATCAAGGTACAACTAGGACAAGGCAAGGAATAACTAGCCATATGTCTGGAGGAGGCTCATTGAAAGGGACATTGTTGATTAGGGACTCACTGTTGAGGTATAATGGGGAGAAATGTTCAAAATGTGGGGCTGTAGTTGATATGAACCCTGGGGCAAAAATATCACACATTAAAGAAAAACTTATTAGATACAGTTATGACCAACCTAATTTAATTTTTCTCTTTTGGGAACCAATGATCTTGTAACTAATTATAATGGCGGGCCGGGTTATGATGGAGGTTGGGGAAAAAAAGATGCGTTGCACTCCATGGCTGGCCTGCTGAGTGTGGCCAAGTCCACCTTTCCTAGGGCTAGAATCCTTATAAACAGCGTCCTTACCCGGAGTGATGTGAGTCATCGAGCGCTTTCTCTTTTTAATGAGCAACTATTTCTCATGTGCAACAACTTTGGAGTGGAGTTTGTTGATGCTTCTCGACTGATCTCTAAGCGTCACTTGGCTCGTGATGGTAGGCATTTAAGTCATCATGGAAATCATCTTCTTGGTGAGTTCCTGTGTCAAGCTATGAGGAGATCTCATGAGAACAGAGATTCACAAACTGTGAAAGTAACTCCAAGTAATGTTTCTGTAGTATCTGTCCCATCTTGTCTTCCAAGTTACTCGCAACCAGCAGTTATGTTGGGAAACGAGACAGGTCAACCCTCTCAAGTTTTAAGATAGCTTATGTTAATTTTCGCTCCTTGAACACTGGTTTCTAGGAGGTTTGTATAATTGTGGAGGACTTTCAGTTTTATATGTTGGGCATTACGGAATCTTGGTTGTCACCTGAGGATTTCTCAAGCGTTTATGAGATTTCTGGCTACAATTTGATCCGTAATGACAGAATTGAAAAAAAACTGGTGGTGGCGTGGCCTTGTACTTAAAAAATGGTTTGAGCTTCTCTCCCATTCATCTCCACTATGTCGATTATTGCATCGAATATATATATGCGGAGTCATCAATTTCAAGGACACATTCCACGAGACAAACCGTACTTCGTTTGTAAAACTAACTGAGTTAGTTTAATCGTTAGTGAATTTGTTAACTAGTTAAAGTTAAAAGTTAAACATCCCCAAAACTAACGAATAAGTTGAAAAGTTAACAGAAAAACTAACGATTGAACTTAATCGTTAATTATTTTTAATCATTAGTCCCAAGCCTGATATTTGGTTAGTCATAAATTGTTTCGTTTTTATTTTGTTTCCTATTATTGTATTATATAGCTATACTGTTAGGGTTAGGATAACATTAAATTTAGAGTTAAGGTTTAAGTTATTTATGTTTTTATATTAGTGTTTATATTTTGAAGAATTGGGATTTTTTATTTTAAATTAATATTATTTGCTCATGCGCATATTAAGATTTATTTGAAAAGAAGGAACCTCTAAAACAGGGATTGCCTTAGGAGGTCCTAGTATTTTCTTGAAATATGTAATTTATGAAAGGTTTTGTTCTAGTAGTATAAGTTTTATTTTGTTAACAGAGAATTAAGAAGAAACCTTTTTATGTTTGAATGTAATTATATGTATTTTATGTATATATTTCGAAAAAATAAATATATTCTTATTCTTATTCTAAGTTGTGTGTCTGCTTTGAATATAGACCACCTTCAGCCCCTTATTATTCTCTCAGCTCATTATTGTATTCTTTGTTAATAGATCAGGCCTCAGAAGTGGATTCTATTGTCTTGCAGGGTGATCTAAATGTCAATCTGCTGGACATGACAAATCCTGATTCCAAGTATCTGTCATCAATTCTCCAAGCTTTGAACCTCAATCAACTTGTCACAGAGCCAACACGTGTGACTGAATCCACCTCCTCTCTGATAGACCTGATAATTGTTGACAAGGATGTTAAACTCGATGTTGGAATTATTGATACAGTGAAGAATCTTGATTCTGCTGGAAGGAAAATAACGGATCACAATTAGACTTTTTGTGACTTCCCATATTGTAGAACGAAGATCAAGTCGAAATATGTAAGCTATAGGAATCTGAAAAACATTGATATGGACCTCTTCACCGAGTTAGCGTCAAAGTCTACCTGGAATGAAATATCTTCCCTCAAAGAAGTGGATGAAGTTGTATATGCTCTCAATGATAAAATTTTGCACATTTTCAATTCTTGTACACCAGTTGTGAGAAAGCGTGTGGACGATTATATTTTGTCTTTGACAAAAACTAAGAACAAGTGTCATAAAGCGTTCTTAAGTTGTAGGAGCAGTTCGAACAGATCTTCATATACTAAAGCAAGAAACACATTGAACTCAGCCATAAGAACCGCAAAAAAGTGCTACTTTTTAAGTCAATTAAAGAATAAAGACCCTAAAGGTTTTTGGTCATCATTAAGAAGCAATGGCGTACTGTGCTCAATCAAAGATAATGAGTGTAACTTCACTCCTGAGGGCTTAAACCAATTCTTCTCCACAATGGGTGGAAAAGCTTGCAATGACAAGAGTAGAATTGAGTTCTACAATGATAACCTCAGTGGCCAAGTGAAGAGCAAATTCTCATTCAGTCCGGTGACAGAGAAAAGAATCAGGTATGTCATGAACAGCATCACAACCCGAGCTGTTGGTGTGGACGGAATTTCTATTGACATGGTTAAATAGTTAAGTCCTTACTGTGTTTCTGCCATTTGTCATCTTGTCAATTTGTCCCTAACCTCTGGCATTTTTCCCAGTGCCTATAAACAAAGTATTCTAATTCCGCTATCAAAGAAGGCCAATGCTTCATATGCTTCTCGTTTTGACCTATTTCAATTTTTCCAGTGCTTTCCAAAATTTTGGAAAAATTGATTGGTGAGGAATTAGTTTTGTTCCTTGAGTCAGAGGACGTTCTTCCTGAAACACAGTCAGGCTTTCGGAGAGGTTTTAGCACTAGTTGAGCTCTTCTAAATGTCATGGACGAATTGATTTGTGTTAGAAATAGAAACTGGGGTAGTATTGTAGCTGGATTGGACTTTTCACAGGCATTAGATTTGGTTAGGTTCGATCTCCTGTTGGCCAAACTGAGATTTTACCATTTTGCTAATCAATCTGTGAACTGATTTTCTTCTACATCCATAATAGATCACAATAAACTCGAGTTAACGATCAGGTTTCAGGTTTTTTGCCAAAAGTATCCAGGGTTCCCCAGGGCAGCTGCTTAGGCCCTATCCTTTTCCTGATATACACTGCCAATCTTGAGTCACAACTTAGTCACTGTTCTGTCCGTTCTTACGCTGATGACTCGCATCTTGTGTTATCTTACCCTTTGGCTGAATTTCTTGAAGCAGTTGATTGCATGAATAACGACTTGGTAAGGGTGAATCAATGGTCTGTTGATCATGGTCTTCAGCTGAATCCTGACAAGTGTTCTGTTTTAAGAATCATAAACTACTCTGTGCAGAGCCAACACAACAAGGATAGTGACTGGGTAGTTTTTCTAGATGATAAGCCGTTATCTGTATGCAATTCATTAAAATTCCTTGGTGTCAAATTAGACTCTAGACTCAATTTTTCTGAACATGTGAGATACATCTGTAAAACAGTTTTTGCTAAATTAAGATTATTTAATAGGTTTAGGTTTGTTCTGCCAGTTTCAACCAAACTGGAAATAGTACGTGCTATAGTTCTTCCATCTATTTATTATGCTCTTTCCTCTTTTGCTAACAGCCTTACTCAGGAAAATATGTATATTCTCACAAGACTCCAGAATAGTGGTCTTCAACTTAAAAAAGTCAGATCATATCAGCGAGTATAGGTCGAAGGCAAACATCTTGACAGTTAAACAATGTTGTGACCTTCAAACTGCTATCATTGTTCTTAAAGCTTTGTTAACAGAGTGTCCTCAATATCTCGGAAGGAAACTGGTTTTTAAGTCTGAGGTGAGCGTTCGCTTCACTCGGCAGGAAGGCTTGTTGCACTTACCACGGGTCAGAACTGAACCCGGGAAGAAGGCTTTTTCTTATTTCGGACCCCAAGCCTACAATGCCCTTCCAACTGACCTCAAATTGGCAAACCTTTCAGTGTTTAAAAGGGGTTTGAAGGATTTATTTCATGCCAGTAATAATTAGTTAGTTGTTCAAAAATGTACCTTCAATATGTTTAATATAAGAACTATTGACAACAGTTGTATTGAAAAACAAAGAATTGTACTTTGAATAACGCTGGATCAATAAAGACGATTTCATTAATTCATTCATTCAAAACTTATTATTGGACTAAACAGGAAATTTACAAATTAAAATATAGTAAACTTTAGTTTTATAATTAGATGGAAGATAAATCATCCCTCAAACTTGATTTTATTTTATACTAGAATTATTAAAATCATATTAACTTAGAAACAGGAATTGATAAGCACATTACTTAACATTTCCTCTAGTATCAATTATTAATAATTCACTACGTACAAAATAATTACACAACACTTAAAACTAAGATAAAATTTTGGATACTTGAAGTATAAAAGGTTTTACATCATATGGATATAGTATTAAACATAATAATACAAAACTTAACAACTAACAGACATTTAATTACTCTTATGTATAAGTATGTGATTTGTTTAAACTAACTGATTTTATTTATTTGTAAAAAGGTGGGACATTTATTTATTGCACATATAAATAAAGCTATATATTAAATATTATTTAAATCAATGGTCAGAGTAAACTTATTTGAACGATTGATATGTATAATAATTCATTTGCGTCATAAGGGGACATTGCAAGGAGCCCCCTCCTGTGTTAGGACAAGATTTAATTGAGGTTTTGACGTTGATATATTGCCATGAATATTGATCACTCATAACTTGGAAAAAACACCCTGAAGTACTTTTAATTTTAATTTATTTCAGTAATCATTATATGTCAAATTGTAGAGAATACCTGCTAGTATTCTACATAGTATGTGTAGTATTCTATATTTAGTATTTCATTAAATTCTTTTAAGTATGTACCCCTATTATTTAATATTAAAATATTATTGTAATTACCATTTACCGTACACTCCTAAAAATACCTAGCCATAAATACCACCCATAATAGTCTTTAGTTTTTGTAAAGTGCACCTTTAAGTAGGTATTTTATAGCAGGTAAGTCGTAGGGATTCTAAAAATAAAATGTCATCTTCCAAAAGATTTGCCTATATTATAAAGTAGAGTTCAATGAAAAGGTTATATTAGTTGTTCACAATATGTAATAAATATATTTGTATGATGGCCTATGAGATATTTTGTAGAATGTGTCTTCATCTTTGACATAATTATCAATAATTTGGTAAAGAGTTTAATTTAAATATTATTTAGTTAAGAATAAATGTGTGGTATTAAAAATTATTTAATAACTTTAAATATCATCAAAGCATTATTTCCATTAATTACTGTAGTCAATTTTCTAATAAATAAAACGCAAAAATATTAGATACAAAACAACTGTTAAATTCAATAAAGTCAATAAGAAAATCAACTATTTAAATGTCATTACATTTGTAATATGTACATCCAGAACTTATGTAATATATATTGTTACGAATTTTTATACATATATTTACAATATTAGCAAAAACTAGATTTGTATTTTAGTGCTACCAATATCTACGATGGTCGTCGGCCGTCCTTATCTGCCCGTATGAACCCCTCCACTGGTCTCACTCACTCACCGACACGCCGTTAGGGTGGTTTTCTCTACCACCTGTATCATAATATAGTTGTTAACTCAAGATCAATAGCACTGTATTATTCAACTACTGTTTTCAAACAATTATGGGCTATATTTCAGAATTATAAACTATAACAATTAAATGTTACGAAAATACTCTAATATAATATATGTACTTATAATTTATCAATATGTATGTAAAACTAGAACTGCCTTATTTATTTATTTTAGGATACTTCATTGCAGGAGTAAGAAGACATAATGAATAAACTATATACAAAAGCGTATAATATAATTCTTCTTACAATACTAATATTAAGCAATACTAATCCCTTCCCACTTGCAGATCAGTGACGTTGTAATGAAACGTTATGAACGTTACTTAAATATGGAAAATAAATAAAAATTATTTAGAATATTTCACACTTTTTTATATTTTACATAAAAAGAATTGTGCTTTAAATACATCCAAACAATACTTTTTAAGTAATTATTTATCTGTTATATTAAAGTCAATAACTGATTTCATGTAAAAATTAAATCACGCTTTGCAAATTAGGTTTTGGTTAAGTTTCTTTTCTACATTATGAAATACACGTGAAACAGTTTACTGAAGTATTTTGGTACAACTGTATTTGGTGGAACCGACTCAAGATATTAAACTTGAAAAAATAAGTCTACAATTAAACTTTTCTTTGCTGTTTAACTATATGCTTTATTGTTATAAAATAACTTTAAAAATATACTAAAATTAGAAAGAAAACCCTTTCCAGTTCAGTTAGTTGTATTTTATTGGTTAATTGTAATATGCTTTGAAAAAATTATTACTTAGTCAAAATACTTTATTTTCTATTAAATAAAATTAAAATAAATAGCTGCAAGCATTTGGATATTTTCCGTTAGTTCACTGCGACTTTTTTAAATAATAATTCACTAATAATTGATAAATATTCTATTGCTCTAAAAACTGTTTGTTCTCCAATCTTTTTTACATCTAGTGCTATTCCTTATCTTCCATGAATCCAATGTCACTGTCCATCTTATCGCTTTCCAGGAACTTACACACGGAGAGCGTATTCGGCGATAAGTCAAACATTGGATTTACCAGTTTATGATCACTTTTAGTAGCCATCTAACCTAACGTTAATTGACTTAACCTAACCTAACCGTAGTTGCGATGAAAAAGGTGTGGTAGTGAATCAACGGAAAAGGTCCAAGCGTTCTTTTACCACAGTTATAACACCTTAGTGAAACATAGAGTTTATCTACCCTAAATAATTCAAATTTCCACTTCTTCTGCTTGTCCAAAGTTTTAGGACACAGAGTGGGAGGGGGTTGTGGGGTAAGTGGACTTCGGCCAAGGAAACAGTTGGTATTCTGAACAGCCACAAAGTACTACTTGTAAGTCACTTGCCAGAACAAACTTTTGAGAGCTTTTACTTGCAAACTTTACTTAGCAATTTATTGTAAAAACACTCCAGTGTCTACATATAAAAACACTCATCTTCCTAATAAACAATATACAAATGCATCCTTAAATCTTTAGTTTGTAATATTTTTAAACAAGAACTATAGATAGATGTTCTATACGGTGACCTAAAATTAGTTAGTCTTAATTAATCCAAAATTAAACCATATCCAATGATATCTATGTATAATTTGACTATGGCCAAGTCAACCCAAACAAATTGAAATATTATTCAAATGAGTCAAGTGTTTATATTATTAGTCATAAAATTAGGAATAATGTAATTTTTACAAAACATTAAATAAATAATTATATACGGATAAATTATAGACGGTTTTTGTGACAGAATAGTATTTATATGAATTATTGGGTACATTTTCTTCTAGAATAGTTTAACTAAATGTTTTGTTACTCCTACAATTTGGCAAGAGTATGGACCCTTTATGGATGGGTTTAGGTAAAATGGGTCTGCAAAATCGTATCAATATTGTAAATATCTAATAAAGAGTTATATATTGCTGTCATTTCATGCTGCATACCAATAATGTGGATGTCCCGTGAGATTTTATCTCTCATTAAATGCTTTAAACATGATACTTGATATTTTTTAAAAGTATACTAAAAAAAATTAATTATTTTCAATAAGGATATTAAATTATTGTTAAATTCATATTACTGGACGAGATAAATACATATTGTCAGCCTACGTAGAATATGATCTTTTGTCGTCATGAAATGACAAAAAGTATAATACAAATCAAATTATACGGCTTAACAAGTTATTGTTAAAATTAGTATAGATGTAGATGTTAGTTTTACCTATTTTGATAAACATTTAAAACCTGTTAAGCCAGTAATTAAATTTTATATTTAAATGAAGTCTTAACTATTATTAAATCAACTTATAGTACAATAAAAAAACTTTAAAAATAACATTAAGTTTTAAAGTTTTAGATAGTGGCTTCATGCCTTTTAAGAGTTATAATTCATTGTTAATTTTTTCACAAAAAACAAGTTATCCATACAGCGTCGATCAACGTCAGTCATGCAAAACACTCTTCCCTTTTCATACTGAAGATTGCCCCAATATAATAAATGATGTGTTATTATATTGACAAGTAAAATTAATGGACTCCCATCACATCCATCACTTGTCCAATACAGAGATTCTAAAAACCAATCAATGCCCTATTATTATATATCTATACATCTAACAGTGCACGAAAGTTAGATTAATCTTTTCATATTTCGTTTTAATTTTCCAAAAGGTATCTATTTATAAAAGATATTTTATTAATTATTTTAATTAGATTCTCTTAATTCAAGCTTAGAAATATTTTGTAAGCTATCATGGAAGTGCTTGGGATACATTCTTTTAACATGTAAATTCCTTGGGAAAAGCTCTTTAAACATGTTTATTCCTTGTGATAAATTCTTTAAACATGAAAATTATTTGGGATAGATTCCTTAAACATGTAAATTTCTTGGGATAAATTACCTTAAAATAACTGACGATTACCATCCTTTTATAGTTTTTAATAGTATAATACGTGTTGGTAAATATACAGTGTAAGTAAACGTCACGCAACACAAATATATACAATATAAGCACAACATTCACAAATATATTAGAATACAAGCACAAAATACACAAATATTATAGTCATCGATTTCGGTGAACCACGCTTACCTTCCTTTTATAGTTTTTTAATAGCATAATACGTGTTGATAGATATACAGTATAAGTAAACGTCACACAACACAAATATATTACAATATAAAGCACAAAATGCACAAATATTATGGTGATCGATTTCGGTGAACCACGCTCACCTTTCTCAGACCAGAGGGATTCACAAAAGAATCATTCATTTTATGTTAATATAACGTTATCCCATAAAAAATATATATATGACTAAATACTGAATAAGTTATTTTCAGTTATGTATATTATCTATAATAATTAAATGTATTATTTGTAATTTCTAACAATAATTTTTTTGTGAGGAGTTGTCTTTAGTAGTTATAATGTTTTAATAACCATTCACGCAATTTTTTTTTTTAATTTTATGCTAAATAATGATTAATTACTAACGATTATTCATTTATCGAAGCAAAATATGTAAACAAAAATTACATCTGACAGTCAGCCCCTTTTTTAATTTAATACTAATTGATTTTTTTTAAGTATACAAAAATATCTAAAACTATGAATTATTTTCAATAAGATAATTAAATTATTGTAATTTCAATTATACTAAAACTGTTCAATACAAAATAAGTAACCTTTTATAAATTATTCTGACTTCTTTATAATCGGTTAATTAATTTTCCCATTGTTTTCTATCATCTACCATACAATATTACTGTAATGTATAGTATATTTGATATTTTAAATGTATATATTGTGTGTTACTGGATCTCAATGACAAGTATGTACTGTCACTAAGTGAGGTCACATTCATGTAAAAGTTTTTAAATAAACACATTCTTTATTAAGTAAACAATGACTTCACAACTGTTCGGATTGTGACTCTCTGGAATCCGTCCTATTCGTATTAAACTATAATGAAGGTACATGATTTATTAGCGGTAAAGTATGGTAGGTTTGCACGAGTATATGCATGTAAAAAGAGTATAGGAGTACACTTGTGCTAAAAATGAAGGCATATTTAGTTTCCGATCCACTAGTTGTGTTTGGATCATTGATTAAAATGGTTTGGAAGGTAATTCTCCACACAAGGTTCACTTAACCTTCAAATCCGGTGGTGTATACAGAATCAATGCAATCCGGATCGGTTCGCCGCCGTTTTGATCTGGATGGTACAATTACTTAAGATGGTAATACTATTGACGTAGGAAGTACTAGATGTTAAAGTATTTAACAAACTAAGGAAGAAATCATATTAGAAAAAAATAATTAATAAGTTATAACTTTGTTATGCTTCCCTTAGTAATAGTTTTAAAATAGGGGGGTTTTTAAACTCCCTTAAGTGAATAATTCCATATCGCTAAAAGCTTATATTCATTTATATTCGTACCTGTCATGTATATTAAGTATTGTGTTATTATCATTCATGTATGAGAACCGTGGTAATTGATGATGAAATTCTATGTATTAAAAAGAGTGTCGGTTGTAATGATGACAATATGAATGTCTTTGGGGCACGGGAATGGATGAGAATTGCCAATTCAACATCCACCATTGATTTGCGTTAACAATTCATGGTTCTGTGTCAGCTAGTGAATTGATAGGTTGGCTTTGTCAGCGTTCATTGTGAATTCATCACATAAGTGTTTTAGCTGCTATCAGCAGGTAAATACGTTAGAACAAAAGCTACGGATTTGTATGCACCAGCTGTATTGATAAAAGATTGGTTTTGAAATGTTTGTAAGGGACAAATGATGAAATATTCGTTTAGCCTATATTGTGCAATAATCGTGCTTTGTCGTTCAGTATTAATATTACAGACAGTTGAATTACATATGTTGATCATTAGCACTTTTAACTTTTATTTGGATAAAGGTTCAAACACATGTTTTCGTTGGACTTATCGGAACATGAAAACCGTACAGAAAGTTCATTAGTGCAACTATAAGAGGCCCAAGTGGTTAATATTTTGTATTTATAATGTATGATGAACAGATACTCGCACTTTGTTACAGTTCTCAACAAGAAATTGTAATTGGCGTCCCTCAAGGATCAGTGCTTTCAGCAACTCTATTCTTAATTTTTTTTTATTAATGATTTGCTAACTATTCGTTGGAAAGGAAGTATATCTGCTTTTGCCGATGACGTTGCTCTGTTTTACAAAGATGAGCATTTTAGAGTTGTTGAGAATCATATAAATAATGATATAAAATTACTAAGAGATTGGTGCACATTAAATAAAATGCATGTTAATATTAATAAAACAAAATTAATATATTTTGACCCAATTGGTGGTGACTTACTCTTTCAGATAAAATTCCATTCCTCTGACTGTAATTTATTTCTATGTAACTGTGAAACAATTCAGAGCGTAAAAAGTATTAAGTATCTTGGACTCATTTTTGATAGTAAACTCAGATGGGAAGAGGACATATTGTCTCTACACAATAGAATAAAATCATCCATTCGAACATTCTACTTTTTGAGAAATTTTTGTGAAACGGCATTGTTAAGATCTCTTTATTTTGCGTTAATTAATTCACGCCTACAGTATGGTATTGTATGTTTTGGTGGCACCTTTAAAACATTAATAGAAAAATTAAGAATATGTCAAAATTATTTTTTACGTATCATTTTAAAAAAACGGAAAAGAGAGAGCTCCTTTCCACTGTATCAATCCTTAAAAATACTGCCTTTCCAACATCTTTTTGTTTTCAAAGTTTTAAGTCTGTTTTATAAACGAAAAGGCAATACTGAAAATAATTTCATATATCATCATAACACAAGGAGCTTTTCTGCAGGCAATGTTAGAAGACTGAAAGTAAACAAATCAATTTTTAGACATTCTTATAACTACCTTGCACCAAAATATTTTAATCAGCTCCCTTATAATATAAGACAAGTAAATAGTTTTAATAAATTTTGTAATTTTTTTAAGATTTGGCTGTTGACTCAAAGTAATATAGAATATATGAATCAGGTACTAAGTTAATATTTCCCACGTTATTATTTTATTGTAAACTGTAATTTTTCTAGCTTTTCGCAAGTATTCATATTATTTTTCTAAATATGATTTTACTCGTTTATATTTTCTAATAAGTAAAAAACAAACATTGCAGAGAGCGTCTTTTTGTTCTTTTATATAACTATGCTAGACTCTAAATAAAAATGTATTTTTAGTTGTTTTCCTTTATAAACTGGCCACACTACTGGTTAAGTGGTCAGTCAATTTCCGAGTTTGGTATCTGTCTTTATTATTGTATAGTGCTGTTGGAAATAAATCATTTATTCATTTATTCATTTATTCATATTCATTTATTCACTTTCAATATAAGCAAATGAAAACACTATTAGCTCATGGAATCGACATTAAACATGTTGTTTAAAGAATGTCCTTATGTGATTCTGTCATTGTTTCTAAACAGCCTTTCCTCTACTAGCACATCAAATCTTTCTTATTTACTGTATGTTTTTACCCTTTCTATTCTGTAAAAACAAACTGTATAAGATATGTTGTAATTATTATTAGTGAATAATCCTTTAAACCTATTTAGTTTGTTGATACATAATATTTTTATTACAACTAGTCATATTAGTACTATAATTAGGATCACAGTAAAACTGACTGAGTACGATGATATCTCGTCTATGACACTACGACATAGGTGTATCCTGTTGTACACATATTCTTACACAACGTCATTATTAGTCTTGTGTGTACAGGTTTCTGTAAATGAAGTGTCTATTAGTTTAATTCATACAAGTGTAAATTTCAAACCGATTCAATAATGAGATTTAATAGCACTTCTGATAAAATGAATTGAGATAAAGAACTGATTTGGAGGACACAGAGAGATTATTGATGTCAAATTTTAATATTAATAATGATTTAATAATTATCGTTACGATCCATAGGGTCTGAAATATTAAGGTTTGGCTACTAGCTCCTACGTTTATTAACGGTCACTAATTAACTTATTTATACTCTACAATATAGAACAATATAGATTTAATTTCCAACACAGACTCTATATTAACATATAACATTAAACCATTATTATTTACAGTTCATGTTTTAACTTAACAAATCCGAGTTCGTGTTCACAAAATATCAGTACAAGTAAACGTCACACAACACAAATTATTACAATATAAGCACAAAATGCACAAATATATTACAATACAAGTACAAAATGCACAAATATGTTACAAAACAAGTAAAAAATGCACAAATATATTACAATACAAGTACAAAATGTACAAACATATTACAATACAAGTACAAAATGCACAAAAATATTACAATAAAAGTACAAAATGTACAAACATATTACAATACAAGTACAAAATGTACAAATATGTTACAATACAAGAACAAAATGCACAAATATTATGGTGATCGATTTCGGTGAACCACGCTCACCTTCCTCAGACCAGAGGGATTCACAAAAGAATCAAGAGGGTCTGATTCATTTGTGAATCCCTCTGGTCTGAGAAAGGTGAGCGTGGTTCACCGAAGTCGATCATTATAATATTTGTGCATTTTGTACTTGTATTGTAATATATTTGTACATTTTGTACTTGTATTGTAATATGTTTGTACATTTTGTACTTTTATTGTAATATTTTTGTGCATTTTGTGCTTATATTGCAATAATATGTGTTGTGTGATGTTTACCTGTACTGTATATGTACCAACACGTATAATGCTAATTAAAAAACAAAACATCAGTCACTGATTGTAACTGGCATTTCTAAACACCATCAATTTATCTGCAGGCCAAAGATCAAAGATTCACACTACCACTGTAAACTCCCTAGATACTGTAGACTAATTGACATACATTGACTGGCCGATGGGTGTCTTTATAAAATGCGCTACTGTAATCGATAAGGTTCCGAAATTACGATTCAGAAGTGTCCCTATGACCATTCGGAAAGGTTTTGGTAATGACAGGACATTAATTAACGCGCTCTTTGGGAGCCTTTACACTGGGAAAAAATTTCAGCGCATGAAGAGGGGTGTGGTGCTCTGGGAATCTGATGTGCTCACAGCATTATAAATTTAAAAAAATGTTAATACTGTACCATGAAAATTTAACAATGCATTTCACCAAGAATACTTTTATCTTTTAATATAATGAGTTTGAATTTGTATTTTTGGTCTAGAAGTATCTTCTTGTGTTGGGTACACACGTGCTTGGCCTCAAGAGTTGACTTGTAAACAATTATTAAACTAACAAGATTTGTTTTACGAGTGCATAGAATGTTACCATTTTTAAATTTTATATTATATGTATATATTTTTAAGTATTTTTGACAAATATAACAGTATATTTATTTTATTTATTGAAATTTATTAATAATTAAAAGTTATATAATAGTTGTCATGTAATAAATTACTAGCATGAATATAAATTTAAGTAACCTGTAATAAAATTCTAATGTAACATTCTTTGCTGAAATAAAGCTGCGAAGTCTTAAATATCAAAGTTAAATCCAAAACGTTACAAAACAAAATACCGTGACGTTCTTATTTGTACTTGTTTGAAATTTGAAATGATTATCTTTGAAACAAACATTACTGATACTTTTATACATTATCAGTAGCTACTGTATTATAACGCAATTTTCATCAACCTAATCATTAACTAAATTTAATAATAGTTACTTTTAAAATTTTTTAAACATACAAAGAAAAGAATACATACTTACACTATGTGATTTTACACAATCACCTTTTATTTATTAACTTACTGGGTTAATGTTTCATTTGTCAGCTGTTAATTGAAAAACATCTGACGAGACTGTGTGATACAATTAAAGTTGAGAGGTAAGGACTTGTTGAAGACGGGGTTTCGGTTGATAAATCACTTTCTTAGGGGATGAATGGGACCATAAATTAAATGATAAGTAGCTAGTTAACGATGTAGATTTTTGCAATAGAATTTTGCAATAGATTGCCACTTTCGAATTAAAGGTAGTAAATTGTCCATCTTTAATTTACAGATTAGTATGGTTAGTTTTTCCTTAGTAATTAAAATATTATATTATTTATTTTTTAATGTATACTTTAATTACAATTAATTATGGTCCCCACTGACAAGTATTTCCATACTTATTGGAGTCGATGAAATGTATATTTTGTTAATAAGTGCATTCTGTATTTGTATAAACGATATGAATATGTAAACGCATAAAAATTATATCTTTATATCAAGAAGTAAGGTAATTTTAATAAGGATCTTGCCAAATAAGCTATAGTCCACGTAAGTAACAATAGTTATTTTTCTAAAATATTACCAAAAAGTTATAATAATCATTAAATGTTAGATAAATGGATTATTATGTACATTTCTCCACAACCACTGGACATCTACAAGTGGGTGGTTGGATCAACAACCTACATATGAGGGTAGGCGGTGAGTGGGTCAAGCCCACCACAGGCTACAAGAGTTGACCAAACACCGATGGTTAGTACTATAACCACATGGTGTATAGCATACAATATATACTAGATGAGATACTTCTACTATTAAAGGCATTTCTTTACCTCTTAAAGGTAACCCTTATTATACAAGGTTTTCATACCACCCGGCCACAATCTCCTGTGGTTTAATGGTTTGACATGTGGATGGAGTAAACTGTAACCCTAATAAATCTCATATGGGGAACGTCACAAAATAGTTTTTGTAGCATTTAAAATACAGGATATGCCCGGAAATGAGGGTCACAGGTTCGAATCTCGAAATTTTCAAACAGCAACATAGGTCATGTAGCACTTTATTTTAAAGGCTTTTAAACGGTGAACAGTATGGTCAAAAATTTTTAAAATATCTTAAATCTTGTCTACATGGCAGGTTTTTTAAAAATTATTTTGACTTTTTATTTTTTGCATTGTGGTACTCTAATACTTAAATTTACGAGTGTCAAATTTGTTTCGTTGGAAATAGCACAAGATAAGCTTTCAAACGGTATGTTGTACGAATATAATTTAGTTTTTTTATCACATACCCAAAATTTTCAGATTCAAAAATCGTTGTACCCCTGTATACAAAACTAGAACGTAGGTCATTTGGCATATAATATTAAAGGTATTTTAAAAAGAAACATTTTTCTAAATTACTTTTAATTTCTACCACTTCAGGTTTACGAGTTATTTGAAAAAAACATGTTTTTTCTTTAATTCAAGCATTGATCTCGAATGGTATGATACATTCTTTTTTTTATCGAGACATAGTTAGGTCTGTGTCCCTTTCTTACAAAAAAGGACTACTGTTTTTTTTGTATTATTTTTGTATTTTTTTGTATTCTTACGTACTAATCATTTGTATGTAAGAAGTACTATAACTGATTAAATTCTTATCATGCTGTTTCAAATAATGTTTGTTATTTTTTTAGGACAAAACTGCATGTATAAAATATTATACATTCATGCCATGAGTGCTATAGTACAACAAACCATTGTCATGTAACTTAAAGTTTGGTTTGTCTTTCTTAAGGAGAGGGAGTCTTCTGTTGCAAGAACAGACATTTGTATGCGAGGGGTCCAATAACTGAACAGACCCTTGTCATGCGATATCAAGTTGGGTTTCTTGTCATGCATTCCCAGTTTCATTTAATACCTTTAGGAAATAACGCAGTGTATAACGAAACATTCTATCTTATTATGATTTATTGTCCTTTATTTGGTCCAATATAATATTCTATTTAAAATTATTAATTTACATAATTGCTATAAACACATAAATTGAAGTAAAATAAGAAGTACACTCAATAATAAAACGATTTAAAAATTGTATGCTTTGTTAGGATACGGTATACGATGTGTTGTATTGAAACTAGGAAATTTTACTATTAATCTATGGTGTCTTATGTCGACATAAGAGTATAATTTGTGTTTGTCACACTTTGAAATTCATGTGTTCAATTAATCTTGAAAAACGAATTTGGCTGTTGATTACATAGCCTACATATGCGGACACTTTGCTATTTTTTGTGTGTAACTTTTGCAGCCAGGTATCTCAGTTAGGACTGACACTAATCTTACTACTATAAGTATTATAATTCTGATTCACTTCTCACTATCCGGGACTAGCTTGAAGGTAGCTTTAACAATCTCTTTAGTGTATCAACTGGCAACAAATTTAACCTGGTGTCACAATTTTGTTATTCGTTATACTTTTACATGTGTTTTCCCACAGGAAAACTTGTAATCGATAATTTACGCTTACGGGACCAAAGCCACGATTTCAATATATACGTAAAGCGTTTCAGGAATCCCCCCTAAAATAGCTGATAGGATCAATATTAACATCAAAATTTAGGTTTCCTTCTTCATATTAACTAACAGGGCAAGTAAAACCAGGTGGATATTAGTTTTTTCACCCTCACTCCCAAACCAATACTTGCTAAATTATTATTTATTTTTGTAAAGTGCTTAATAACTGTTTTCAATTTACCTTCCATGAAATAAGGTTGTTAACCCTTTATTCCCTGGAGTATTTTGTATATATTTTAGTTTATTATTTTATAAGTTATTTTAAATGCTATTTATTTTTATTTTACGTGTTAGTTAATGATTTTAGGTTAGTTGTTTTTTTCATTTAATATGTAAATATACATTTAACAAAACAAAATATACATGTCCTCCTCCTCTTATCATCTGTACAAAGTATCAAAACAGGCATTATGTCATGCAACTATAGTCGAAAGCACTGATCCTGTTATCTTCCATCCCCATTACGGATACCATGTATTTAAGGTGAGCTCTCTATACACTATGGAACAGATCAATGCCTCTTCACAGTTGCACGGATTGGAACTGATTGTCCTCGACGCTCAAAATACAGCGCCTTTCAGAGTTTGTCCGTCTCAACGACAATGGTTTGGTGCGTTTATTCACTATTTATAATGCCTTTGACACATGGACATGCAAGGCATTCCAGTGTTTTATAATTCTTTAGAATATCTTTTCCCATTTTCACGTAAAAAAATTATTGATTTTTCATTCACTGTTTCGTCCAGCAAATGAAAGAAATAAAAGTGAAAACGAGCAAGATTATTCAAAAAGGAAAGAGCAATCCGGAAGGACAAAATAAAAGCAACTACAAAACCTTAATTCTAATGGTAATGGAGGAGATGTTTTATATATTTTCTTTACAAAAAAGTATACTTCTAAATAATAAGTATTATCAAATATACGTTTATCAACTTATATAAGTATAAAACAAAATGAATACGTAATTATATAGATGTTGGTTACTAAATTATTATGACAAAACTGCAAGAAGAAAACAAATAATTGTCTAAATAAAATAAAAATGTCCAATCTATTTAGCTAACACAAATAAAATAATCATAAAAGTACTAAAGCAATATATTTATTTATTTTGTTACAGTTTTACGCTAAAAAAACTTATTTAGCTTAAATAACCATATGAATAATAGTAGTTATGAATACTCCTTTAGATTAATTGTAAAGTTAGAGATGTTCTTATTAATATACATCAAGTAATAATAAACATATATAAAAAATGACTGTTTTTACAGACGACCGGTAATAATAGCACACATTTATCTGGAGATATTTGCTATAAGTCTCTCGTAAACTGTTCACATCACACACGTAGGCTAATAACGTGGAATGTTCAAGACGTTATGATCCCATCTATGATCGATATATAACATGTTACTGGATATTCAACTGTAACTGGTCAATATTAGCACACATTTATCTGGAGATATTTGGTATAAGTATCTCATAAACTGTTCACGTAACACACGTAGGCTAATAACGTGGAATGTTCAAGACGTTATGATCCCATCTATGATCGATATATAACATGTTACTGGATATTCAACTGTAACTGGTCAATATTAGCACACATTTATCTGGAGATATTTGGTATAAGTATCTCATAAACTGTTCACGTAACACACGTAGGCTAATAACGTGGAATGTTCAAGACGTTATGATCCCATCTATGATCGATATATAACATGTTACTAGATATTCAACTGTAACTGGTCAATATTAGCACACATTTATCTGGAGATATTTGGTATAAGTATCTCGTAAACTGCTCACGTCACACACGTAGGCTAATAACGTGGAATGTTCAAGACGTTATAACCCCATATATGATCGATATATAACATGTTACTGGATATTCAACTGTAACTGGTCAATATTAGCACACATTTATCTGGAGATATATGCTATAAGTCTCTCGTAAACTGCTCACGTCACACACGTAGGCTAATAACGTGGAATGTTCAAGACGTTATAACCCCATATATGATCGATATATAACATGTTACTGGATATTCAACTGTAACTGGTCAATATTAGCACACATTTATCTGGAGATATATGCTATAAGTCTCTCGTAAACTGCTCACGTCACACACGTAGGCTAATAACGTGGAATGTTCAAGACGTTATGATCCCATCTATGATCGATATATAACATGTTACTGGATATTCAACTGTAACTGGCCAATATTAGCACACATTTATCTGGAGATATTTGGTATAAGTCTCTCGTAAACTGCTCACGTCACACAGGTAGGCTAATAACGTGGAATGTTCAAGACGTTATAAACCCATATATGATCGATATATAACATGTTAGTGGATATTCAACTGTAACTGGTCAATATTAGCACACATTTATCTGGAGATATTTGGTATAAGTATCTCATAAACTGCTCACGTAACACACGTAGGCTAATAACGTGGAATGTTTAAGACGTTATAACCCCATATATGCTCTATATATAACATGTTAGTGGATATTCAACTGTAACTGGTCAATATTAGCACACATTTATCTGGAGATATTTGGTATAAGTATCTCATAAACTGCTCACGTAACACACGTAGGCTAATAACGTGGAATGTTTAAGACGTTATAACCCCATATATGCTCTATATATAACATGTTAGTGGATATTCAACTGTAACTGGTCAATATAAGCACACATTTATCTGGAGATATTTGGTATAAGTATCTCATAAACTGCTCACGTAACACACGTAGGCTAATAACGTGGAATGTTCAAGACGTTATGATCCCATCTATGATCGATATATAACATGTTAGTGGATATTCAACTGTAACTGGTCAATATTAGCACACATTTATCTGGAGATATTTGGTATAAGTATCTCATAAACTGTTCACGTAACACACGTAGGCTAATAACGTGGAATTTTCAATACGTTATAACCCCATATATTATCGATATATAACATGTTAGTGGATATTCAACTGTAACTGGTCAATATTAGCACACATTTATCTGGAGATATATGCTATAAGTCTCTCGTAAACTGCTCACGTAACACACGTAGGCTAATAACGTGGAATGTTCAAGACGTTATAACCCCATATATGATCTATATATAACATGTTACTGGATATTCAACTGTAACTGGTCAATATTAGCACACATTTATCTGGAGAAATATGCTATAAGTCTCTCGTAAACTGCTCACGTAACACACGTAGGCTAATAACGTGGAATGTTCAAGACGGTATAACCCCATATATGATCTATATATAACATGTTACTGGATATTCAACTGTAACTGGTCAATATTAGCACACATTTATCTGGAGAAATATGCTATAAGTCTCTCGTAAACTGCTCACGTAACACACGTAGGCTAATAACGTGGAATGTTCAAGACGTTATAACCCCATATATGATCGATATATAACATGTTACTGGATATTCAACTGTAACTGGTCAATATTAGCACACATTTATATGGAGATATATGCTATAAGTCTCTCGTAAACTGCTCACGTCACACACGTAGGCTAATAACGTGGAATGTTAAAGACGTTATAACCCCATATATGATCTATATATAACATGTTACTGGATATTCAACTGTAACTGGTCAATATTAGCACACATTTATCTGGAGATATTTGGTATAAGTATCTCATAAACTGTTCACGTAACACACGTAGGCTAATAACGTGGAATGTTCAAGACGTTATAACCCCATATATGATCTATATATAACATGTTAATGGATATTCAACTGTAACTGGCCAATATTAGCACACATTTATCTGGAGATATTTGGTATAAGTATCTCATAAACTGCTCACGTAACACACGTAGGCTAATAACGTGGAATGTTTAAGACGTTATAACCCCATATATGCTCTATATATAACATGTTAGTGGATATTCAACTGTAACTGGTCAATATAAGCACACATTTATCTGGAGATATTTGGTATAAGTATCTCATAAACTGCTCACGTAACACACGTAGGCTAATAACGTGGAATGTTCAAGACGTTATGATCCCATCTATGATCGATATATAACATGTTAGTGGATATTCAACTGTAACTGGTCAATATTAGCACACATTTATCTGGAGATAAATGCTATAAGTCTCTCGAAAACTGCTCACGTCACATACGTAGGGTAATAACGTGGAATGTTCAAGACGTTATAACCCCATATATGATCTATATATAACATGTTAATGGATATTCAACTGTAACTGGCCAATATTAGCACACATTTATCTGGAGATATTTGGTATAAGTATCTCATAAACTGCTCACGTAACACACGTAGGCTAATAACGTGGAATGTTTAAGACGTTATAACCCCATATATGCTCTATATATAACATGTTAGTGGATATTCAACTGTAACTGGTCAATATTAGCACACATTTATCTGGAGATATTTGCTATAAGTCTCTCGTAAACTGCTCACGTAACACACGTAGGCTAATAACGTGGAATGTTCAAGACGTTATAACCCCATATATGATCGATATATAACATGTTACTGGATATTCAACTGTAACTGGTCAATATTAGCACACATTTATCTGGAGATATTTGGTATAAGTATCTCATAAACTGTTCACGTAACACACGTAGGCTAATAACGTGGAATGTTCAAGACGTTATAACCCCATATATGATCGATATATAACATGTTACTGGATATTCAACTGTAACTGGTCAATATTAGCACACATTTATCTGGAGATATTTGGTATAAGTATCTCATAAACTGCTCACGTAACACACGTAGGCTAATAACGTGGAATGTTCAAGACGTTATAACCCCATATATGCTCTATATATAACATGTTAGTGGATATTCAACTATAACTGGTCAATATTAGCACACATTTATCTGGAGATATTTGGTATAAGTATCTCATAAACTGCTCACGTAACACACGTAGGCTAATAACGTGGAATGTTCAAGACTTTATAACCCCATATATGCTCTATATATAACATGTTAGTGGATATTCAACTGTAACTGGTCAATATAAGCACACATTTATCTGGAGATATTTGGTATAAGTATCTCATAAACTGCTCACGTAACACACGTAGGCTAATAACGTGGAATGTTCAAGACGTTATGATCCCATCTATGATCGATATATAACATGTAAGTGGATATTCAACTGTAACTGGTCAATATTAGCACACATTTATCTGGAGATATTTGGTATAAGTATCTCATAAACTGCTCACGTAACACACGTAGGCTAATAACGTGGAATTTTCAAGACGTTATAACCCCATATATGCTCTTTATATAACATGTTACTGGATATTCAACTGTAACCTGTCAATATTAGCACACATTTATCTGGAGATATTTGGTATAAGTATCTCATAAACTGTTCACGTAACACACGTAGGCTAATAACGTGGAATGTTCAAGACGTTATAACCCCATATATGATCTATATATAACATGTTACTGGATATTCAACTGTAACTGGTCAATATTAGCACACATTTATCTGGAGATATTTGGTATAAGTATCTCATAAACTGCTCACGTAACACACGTAGGCTAATAACGTGGAATGTTCAAGACGTTATAACCCCATATATGCTCTATATATAAAATGTTAGTGGATATTCAACTATAACTGGTCAATATAAGCACACATTTATCTGGAGATATTTGGTATAAGTACCTCATAAACTGCTCACGTAACACACGTAGGCTAATAACGTGGAATGTTCAAGACGTTATGATCCCATCTATGATCGATATATAACATGTAAGTGGATATTCAACTTTAACTGGTCAATATTAGCACACATTTGTCTGGAGATATTTGGTATAAGTATCTCATAAACTGCTCACGTAACACACGTAGGCTAGTAACGTGGAGTTTTCAAGACGTTATAACCCCATATATGATCTATATATAACATGTTACTGGATATTCAACTGTAACTGGTCAATATTAGCACACATTTATCTGGAGATATATGCTATAAGAGTCTCGTAAACTGCTCACGTCACACACGTAGGGTAATAACGTGGAATGTTCAAGACGTTATGATCCCATCTATGATCGATATATAACATGTTACTGGATATTCAACTGTAACTAGTCAATGTTAGCACACATTTATCTGGAGATATTTGGTATAAGTATCTCATAAACTGTTCACGTAACACACGTAGGCTAATAACGTGGAATGTTCAAGACGATATAATCCCATCTATGATCGATATATAACATGTTACTGGATATTCAACTGTAACTGGTCAATATTAGCACACATTTATCTGGAGATATATGCTATAAGTCTCTCGTAAACCGTTCACGTCACACACGTAGGCTAGTAACGTGGAATGTTCAAGACGTTATAACCCTATATATGATCGATATATAACATGTTAGTGGATATTCAACTGTAACTGGTCAATGTTAGCACACATTTATCTGGAGATATTTGCTATAAGTCTCTCGTAAACTGCTCACGTCACACACGTAGGCTAATAACGTGGAATGTTCAAGACGTTATAACCCCATATATGATCTATATATAACATGTTACTGGATATTCAACTGTAACTGGTCAATATTAGCACACATTTATCTGGAGATATTTGCTATAAGTCTCTCGTAAACTGCTCACGTCATACACGTAGACTAATAATGTGGAATGTTCAAGACGTTATAACCCCATATATGATCTATATATAACATGTTAGTGGATATTCAACTGTAACTGGTCAATATTAGCACACATTTATCTGGAGATATTTGGTATAAGTATCTCGTAAACTGCTCACGTAACACACGTAGGCTAGTAACGTGGTATGTTCAAGACGTTATAACCCCATATATGATCGATATATAACATGTTAGTGGATATTCAACTGTAACTGGTCAATATTGGCACACATTTATCTGGAGATATTTGGTATAAGTATCTCGTAAACTGCTTACGTCACACACGTAGGCTAGTAACGAGGAATGTTCAATACGTTATAATCCCATATATGATCGATATATAACATGTTACTGGATATTCAACTGTAACTGGTCAATATTAGCACACATTTATCTGAAGATATTTGGTATAAGTATCTCGTAAACTGCTCACGTCACACACGTAGGCTAATAACGTGGAATGTTCAAGACGTTATAACCCCATATATGATCGATATATAACATGTTAGTGGATATTCAACTGTAACTGGTCAATATTAGCACACATTTATCTGGAGATATTTGCTATAAGTCTCTCGTAAACTGTTCTCGTCATACACGTAGGCTAATAACGTGGAATGTTCAAGATGTTATAACCCCATATATGATCGATATATAACATGTTGGTGGATATTCAACTGTAACTGGTCAATATTAGCACATATTTATCTGGAGATATTTGCTAAAAGACTCTCGTAAACTGTTCACGTCACACACGTAGGCTAATAACGTGGAATGTTAAAGACGTTATAACGCCTATATATGATCGATATATAACATGTTACTGGATATTCAACCGTAACTGGGCAATACTAATGTACGTTAATGTAGTGATAGTTTCTATAGGTTTGTCGTAAAACGTCACGTTTTCAAAACGTTAAAACCCCATAAATGATCGAAATAAAACATGTTATCCGATATATATCTCTAACTTACCTTACAGATGGTCAGTAATACTAGCCCACATTTATATAAAGATATTTTGTATAAATTTCTTCTAATCTGCTTACGTTGCACACGTGGGCTGAGAACGTGCATATTTAAGACGTTATTTTACAAAGGGACGTAGATGTTTAAACATTTCTACTTCATTTTAAGTACATTTTGCTTATAGTATATTAATTTTCGTATTATATACCATGTCGAATTCAAATTAGTACTACAATATTTGCATTGGTCAGTAGTTAATTATTAACCAGTAATTATTTTAGAATGTTGTAGTGTAGTTAAAGTAATTAAAACTTAAATATTTTGAAAAAGTGGTTGTTTCTCAAATTTGTTATAATTTTTAGTTATAATTGTTCAATTTTTATTTGAAATATAAATTTTTTCAGGATAAAATCCTGATTTATTCTTAAATCGTATCTTGAACTTAACAAAAATTACTTTTGACTGAGTGAGCAAACACAACAAAGTGTAAAGTACTTGTTAAATCACAAATAACAGAGATAATAAACTGAACCAAATACTATCACAAGTGTGATTTTAATAAAAAATCACACAGTTACCTGTGTAATAATTTTTATGTTTACTAGAATTCTCAGTTACCAAATTAATCTTGACCATTAACTTTGCACGCACAAAGAGTAAATGTGTGTTATGTTTTGAACGATCCTTTAACTCATACTTTACTTATAAGTAAAGCCACAATTTCTAAAATAAAATTGCTAAATATATTAAATATTAATGATTGTATTCTAAGGTAATATTAACAAGACAAATTATATGATATTTCAGAACAGTATCATATGAAAAAAATACGTAGCGTGAGGACAATATGATGGTACACATCACAAAAATAGTTTAATTCAATAAGAATGAAAGGAAAAATAAACAAGCTGTTTAGTGTAATAATAAGGATATATATAAATACTGTAAATCCAGTAGAGGTACTGTGTTTTTTATACTTTAAATACTAAGATGAAACGTCTGTACACTATAAATAAAAATGTGATATGGTTTGCAATATTTGTTTCCTTTATTATAAAACGAAGACAAAACTTTAATTACGTTCACTGTATTGTGAATAATATAATATAAAAGCAACTTTCATAGGATGTATACTTACTTATTACAAGATGAAAATCCCAAGTTGTAAAAGTTATAAACTGTTACCTAGGAAAATTATTTGATACATTAATTTGTTGTTGTTACACTTGACAACAGACTGTTTGGAAGTATTCGCTTCTTTGTGAAGTTAAATATAGTGTGTCCATTTATAAACGATAAAATAGTTACGTAACGTGTTATAAACTTAATATTAGTATAACACAACTGAAACAAAAAACTACGTTTATGCGTTTGAGATAATTTCACCCCAACAATAAAATAATATGAACAGTTAATGCATCTTCAAACAATATAGTTTCCCCTGGCCAGTAAAGTGTTGTTTATTGGCATGGTCCAATTAACCTCACATTAAGAGATGTTGCAATTTCATCACCATTCTCAGAGTGCATTATTGTAATGATTACTTCACTATACATATCGCAAATAAATGCTTTTAGTTTAAGGGACTTGTACGTTTGCAGATTATTTTTATTTTTTGTAACTAGTTTTGCTCGATGACTAAATCAGACGTGTATTACAACTAAGAATTTATAATATAAGCTCATTCCCTACCCGAATAACCTTTTTAGGACTAAAAATGAAGTTATTTATTTTGCTTATCAATTGATGTAGTCAAATCTTAAACTTCCCGAAAATGGAGAAGTTGGGGAGGAAGTCAAAATGTTTAAATAGGAACCCCTAACTTTAATGGTATTGATAAAAGAAGAACAATTGCATACATTAGAGGCATCTAATGTTACTATATTACATTTAATGTCATAAACTCTCAAAATAAATTTGAGTCAATGTTTTAATTGCCTTAAAATAACTTTAGATGTGACTTAAATTAGGGTGTTTTTTTAAACAATCGAGCTTTGGTTAGATAACATATTCTATAGACTAACAATACGGGTCTCTACTTCGAGCCATTTTAGTCCTTTTTCCAAACTTTAAATGTGATGTTTAAAAAAGGGCTCACACTTTCAAAGCTGTCACTTTACCCCACACTACCCCATTTTTTGGGGGGTAAAAATGTTTCGTACAAAACTCCTCAGTTGATCATATAAATATCCCTAAAGTAAATTACCTTATCTATATCCGTAGAAAGGCTAATAGGGGAGATAGTATTATTTCATATAAGAGACCTTGTATTTCATATAACATACATTATAAAACATATCAGGAACAATGTTCAGTTTAAGGATTATTCCACTACAATGAGCACTTCCCTTGTCTCATTACACATATTAAAAGTGTCAGTTATTATATATGAGACATTATGAGCCCTTAAACTCTAGCCGCAGACCACTCCATCATGTGACTAATGGGTTCTTCTCTTTGCCCTTGTAACGGAGTTGGTTCCGACAGTACATATATAGACGGTCTGAGGTAATGTTTCTCACAGAACATTTGGAAGGTGTTTTATATTAGACATAACTAAAACTGTTTTATGATACTAATAATGTAGTCTGTCAAATTTATACGTAATTTTTCATCCTTTTATATTTTATATATTTGAAAGAATTATTAGTAAAAACTTAAACTCTGGTTTATCTTAAACCTGAAAAATCTAAATCAATAAGAGTAATGTTGAATAAATTATACCTGTTTTCAAACAAAAATATACTAACGATTTACAAATCAAGTTGGCCATTCTACCTATTTAAAAGAACTTTATAAACATTTCTATTCAATTTTAATTAATTCATATCAGATAAATGCCATGTTAATTGACTTAGTGTTAATGGACAGAAAAGTCAATTAGACCATCTTTAGTCGATATCAATCAACATAAGTCAAGTAAAAAGACTCAAATATACTATTTGTGTAGGGCTAATTGCTCTCCAAAAATATTCCTCAATAATCTTAACAAACTCAGTTTTATTTCAGGTTGGAGGAATAATTAACGATCAATAAATAGAAATGATGTCTTATGTTTAATCATAAAATTCATTTATGTAATATTATGAATGTAATGTGGGGGATTACTATACTTATACACTTATGTTACATTTACAAGACACTAACTCCACGTAACTCATAACACACACACACGTAATCCCCCACCCACCCACCCTTACATGTACAGTGGTATTGGGTGTCGAGTAGTTAGTTTACCGTCTTCGGCTCTCTCCTTATTACCTCACACGTACACTGGATTGGCCCACCCATCCACCCATACATGTACAGTGGTATTGAGTGTCGAGTAGTTAGTTTACCGTCTTCGGCTCTCTCCTTATTACCTCACACGTACGGTGGGATTGGCCCACCCACCCACCCATACATGTACAGTGGTATTGAGTGTCGAGTAGTTAGTTTACCGTCTTCGGCTCTCTCCTTATTACCTCACACGTACACTGGATTGGTGTACGTGTGAGGTATGGTATAGATAATAGTATTAAATAAATACTATTATCTATACGTTAGTTATTTATTTAACAATACGAGTAATTGATGCATTGAGACTCTTACAAAGTTAATTAAGAAATAAAACCTAGTAATTGCAATAAAACAAAAATGTCTTTTCTAAACCTTGTCAGTCTTGCTTAAAGTTATATTAACTCACGAAACTTTTCTGAGTTCATAACATGATAAGACATTTCATATCTTCGTCTTCCTTAGAGGTTGAGTCGTTTTAAAGGAAGTGAAGAAACAAAGGGATTATCAAGATTAAAGCAGAGCTAACAGGAGTGTTCGATGGAGTTAGAAGCTATAACTAGAGACCTTTAAACAGAATAATAAACCTTAATTTAGTAAGTAAATATATTACGAAAATAATATACTACCTAACAAAAGAATAAGTTATTCAAATTCCTTATAATTAAGCAGCAAATATTATATTTGACAACTTAAACTTAGAATGAACCAATATCACGATGAAAATATTGGTTTGCTTCATTACCAGCAACAATTCAACTGTTGGCATTTTAACAGTTCTACCTAAGGTTACGTTCTATTAATGTGACTGTCTGAAATACCTCAGCAAAACTATGCGTGTCTGGTAGAAATGCATAGTATCAACCAAGTGTGAATCTTAATGAAAAATACTAAAAAAGCTATCTTTTAATGTATTAGCGTGTTTAGGTATTATAACAAATTTAAAGTGCAAAACTACTTTTCTTATCTAGTAATTTTAGTTTTATGTTTCTTAAAAACATTGAATACAAAAGAATAAATGAATATAACTTATCAAACATTAAAAAATACTACATGTTTATCTGAAACCACCTAAGTAGGAAAAAATTTAATTTATAGTTTTGAAATTTTAATTGATTGCAGGTTTAAAATTTAAGGCAACTTAGATAATCACTTGTCCGTTGTTATAGTAAAAGGTAGCACTTACACATAGGCAAGCATTTTTTTTCTCGAATACATAAATTTAAATTATTTAGTTCAGTTTAAGCTAGTAGAGTAAGCAAATGTAATTAAAAATGTAAAGCATTAGTTTTACTTATTGACTCACTATGGAATAATAAAATATATTATATTAATATTATATAATATAATACTCTCTGTGGATTGGAGACCATTCTACACTCATAGTAAGACTGGAGCGGATTCAACGAAGATTTTTGAGACTGGTTGGTACCAGATTGGGCTTCAACTTCCCTGATGTTCCAATTGAGAACTTGATGAGCCAGTTTAAAATCTTTTCACTTAAGGCACGTTTCGACTTACATAACATCATGTTTCTTTTCAAGATTATAAATGGGATCATTAACTGCCCCGAACTTCTGGGAAAAATTGGCTTTCGGACTCCAAAAACCACTAGATCAATTGATCTTTTTGTTCACAGCTTCTACAGAACCAACTACTTGAGGTCCGGAACCACTGCTAGACTCCATCAATAAGGTAATTCACTTCTGGCTGAAGTTGACTTCTTCTGCGGTGGCCTGTTGTGCTTCAGGAGGAGCATCCTGAATTGTATTGCAGCTTGTCATTCCTGTTGATTTCATTTTACTATCAAATAATTTATGTGTTATTGTTATGCTGTAATGTTACCGTTTATTTTCAGATTGTTATGATTTACCATTCTCTAGACTTGTAATTTTTGCTAATGTGATAACCAGTACAATTTCTAATTATGTTTAACCTTTCTTTCTAAGTTATTAATTACTTGTTGTCATTCAAAGAAATTCTAATCTTGTCTTGTTCTAGCCCTTAAGTTTGTTGAATGTATTCCACAATGTGTTTTTGTTATGTACAACAACATTGTGAACACTATTCAACAGCATTGCCGTTGAAAGCATAAATGAATGTAAAAATAAGAAGGATTTATGCGCTTATTTAAATAGTAACTTATTTATTAATAAGAAATGTATACAAGTTTTAAAGTAAATACAGTTTTCCGTATTATCGAAATATCCTAGGGAAGAAATTGTTATAGTATTTGCAGCAAGTACTATATATATATATATATATATATATATATATATATATATGTGTGTGTGTGTGTGTGTGTGTGTGTGTGTGTGTGTGTGTGTGTGTGTGTGTGTGTGTGTGTGTGTGTGTGTGTGTGTGTGTGTGTGTGTGTGTGTGTGTGTGTGTTATATTGTTTTAAAGTAGATTTTTTCTGAACTACTCAGTTACAGCAACAAGTTTTTTATAAGTAGGTCACTATGCAAACGATGTTTGTAAAAAGGAAAACTGGTTAACATTTCCGCTGAATGTAAAGTCGTTGTTAGAGATAAAGTTTGTGTAATTATTTCCAGGCCGAACTTTTTTGCTGTAAACTTCAGCTCATTTTGCTTCAACCATCGAAGTGTACTACTTCAACAGTGTACATCGATGGCTAAAACTGAGCGCTTAACGATCATGTATCTATGCTCTTAAAATTTGAAGTAAAGGATCATTTTCAAACTATAAAATTAGCGTAATGGTTTTAGTAGATAAAATTTACCAAATTTTAAATTAAGTGATAAATTTAAAAAATTATCAACAATAATGTCCTTTTAGAGTTAGCTAAGTATAGCTGTTAATCGATACGTTATAATGTATAGTGTAATAAATAATGTGAGTCGTTTCATATTATTAGTAAACATGTTAATGTAACAAATAATACGAGATTGTCGTTATCAAAATAAATTAAAATACTAATCCACCTAATTCTCATGTAAGTATGAATTAAAAATAATTTCTAATTACGTTACATTAAAAAAATATTATTTGAGTCAAAAGTGTTGTCTTAGACTAAAGGTTTAAACTTAATTTACAACAATGATAAATCTAAATATTGAATTTAAAATAAACATATTTAATTTAAAATTGAAATGTTTTTAGTCCTGTTAGTTATTACTGTTTATCTACAGATAAATAAATTTTTAGTTGCAATTTTGTACAGTAAAATATTGCTACTATTTTAAATTTGTAGAAATGTTAAGATTAAATGATTTCTTTATTTAGTTGCTTTGTTTATGTATATAATATTTCGTTGAAGCAATAATAAACATAATGTACTCAAATACGATCACATTTCATTTAATTTAAGAGCCATATAATGTAACTTTCTAATTATTAGCCTCTTGAACAAACTACTTTATTTTTAACGTGAGAGAGAAAGGACACGTATTCAATCACTAATAGACCGGGATTTGAAAGGAGTTTCATATGTTTGAAAAGCCGGACGTAAAATTCTATTTCTGATTATTGTTATAGGCATTATAGTAACAATGTTGTCATTCCTCAGTTTAGTCGATACCCGAGGGGGGAGGGGAATATGGCATGGGCACCGTTCGCTAGCCAGTACGCTAATAACTAGGGAACCATTAAAGATAGGACTTCGGAAAAATGGCTACATACTCTAAAACATATGAACTTTAAAATATGTTATTACACTTATTGTCATATCTTCTTTCGTTTGCTAATAAAAAATAACATTGTTGGTAATTGAATATAAATGTTTAACTATAAAAAAACTATTAATATATTTATTCTAAAAATAGCATTAAAAGGCTAGTATAGCTTAATAAATAATTTAATCAAAGTGTTTAATTTATTAAAAATGTAATGTTGAACATCAAAAGTGACTTAAGATTATACGGTATTAAAAAGTTCACTACAACAGTAATAGTAGTCCACAAGACTCATACAGTCTCTAAACTTTCACTAAATTGTATGCCAGTATATTTATCTCTCTACAAATTAAATCTAAATTCGCAGATCATATTGCTTCACATACCTTTATTTTGTCAATAATATTCTTCCGTATTAATGTTCATGGTTTCAATAACAAGCAGCAACAGAACTTTGTAGGTTGTTTTTAATGTGAGTTAATTTATAATAGTGAACAATTCTATATTTTTATAATTTTTCTATAATTTTTAAGTACACGATGTTCTTATACATATTTATCCGGGTTTACACCGGAGTTGACAGTCAAACGGTCAACTTTAATTGACAACTCTATAACAGTAATCAGAAATAAAATTTCGTCAGGCTTTTCATTCATATGGAACCCCCTTCAAATCCTGGATTATAGGTTGTCGCTCATAGAGCACCATTTTAAACAAAAGATCATTAAATCATGTTACCCCAATATTCAAATGTTATGCAGTTTCTAATACTGAATATCATTAAATAAATAGAAATATTACTCTGCTCTTGCAGTATTCATAATGTTTATAGTTAAAATAAAAATAACCGATTTTACTCTCCAAAACTATGAAGCTGAGGGAATGAAAAAAACCTTAAATTCATATTTTTATTCACCAAAAAACAAACATTGTCATAGGTGATGTTCCCCTCCTATCGTATACACACAAACATAGAATAGCAAAATTATAGATAAACAACAAAACATAGTTTATACAACAAGTCTTAGTCTAAGTAATATAATGCATACAGGAACAAATCAAGTCATTTACATAAAAAGTCACGGATGAAATAGTATTCGCTCTTAATCAAGAATGCGTTTAAGGTTTTTTTAACTTGTTTAAATGGGCAATCGACTTTTAAAATGGAGGCAGAGCTTTGTACAGTTTAAAGAAATTAAACTGGACTGTTTCTGAAAAAAGATTATTGGTGACGTGGAACATCTAAATAGTCATAATTTCGAAGTGAGTAAGAGTGTATTTTATTTAATTCAGAATTAGTAAACAGATGAACTTTTCTTTTTAAAAAGGTGGCTGATTGCAAAATATAGACTGATGGGAATATTAACACAGAGGCCACAAATGTTGTGTAAGGCTTTCTTTTGTAATAAAAAATGTGTAGATTACTTAAACTTAGAGCTCCCCAGATTGCCACCGCATAAGACAAATGGGGGTATACACACTCATCGTACGTTGATAGCAGGTCCCGCCTATCTATAAAGCAAGCTAGTCTTCGTAGATTGAATAGCCCCTTGCTAATTCTGCTGGACACCAAAGCAATGTGGCTTGCGAAAACAAGTTTGCTGTCAATTACCAATCCTAAGAAACCAACATCTAAACTCGGCGTTATCTCTGAGTCACCTATAACGAAATTTTGATCGGTAGGTTGGTGTAAAAAGGATGGGTGTAGAATCTAACCACTTTAGTCTTTTGTGCATTGGCAACAAGTTGATTACTTGTAAACCACTGCAACAAAGCAATACCATTTAAAAAATCATCTATTTATGCTGCTGAACGATATTGATTACATACTAGTAAAGATGTGTCATCCGCATATAGACTTAATTTGGCATGGATCACACTGCTGGGGATGTCAGTAATAAAAATCAAAAATTAAATTGGTCCAAATATGGACCCCTGGGGGTCCCAGGAAGAATTGGTTTCCGTTCTGACTTCTCATGAATCCAAAATCATCCAAATATGGAATCTTAACAATCTTATGGTGACCTACAAGAATGAAATAATAGAACCAGATGAGGGCAACACCCCTAATGCCCGTTTTCTCCAATTTACCTAGAAGAAGTTTATGGTTGACCAAGTCAAAAGTTCGACTCAGGTCGAATCAAAGTCCCAAATTCATGACAACTTGTGATATAAAGAAGTTGACAAGCCAACAGATGACAGGCCTGGTTTGAAACCAAACTGTGCTGGAATTAAAATCTTATTTGTTGACGAATTGGGCAAAATACGGTTAATAATGAGTTTCTCCAACACTTAAGAGAAGGATTACAGGATAGAAATAGGTTTGTAGTTTACACAGTCACTTTGATCACCAGTTTTATGAATAGGTATTGTAATTGCCTGTTTTAAAGAAGAGGGAAAAAATCAGAGGTGAACGAAGAATTAACTAGGTGTGTCAGGGGAGAAGCAAATTCTTTTGCGCATTTTTTTACAGGTTTGATGACACCCGGAGAACAGCTAGAAGATAAAGACGCTATTACTTTTAATACTTCCTCCTTTGTAGCAGGCGATATAAATGGGACACTCGATTTGATGTAATGGAAGGTGGCGTAGATTTATTGATACCTAATCGGTTGCCAATATCGGCAAAGAAAGTATTGAAATGGTTGACAACTGTTTGTGGATCGATGATCAATTTGTTGAGATCATTTTTCACGTATATTTGTTTAAATGGTTTGCAAGAATGTTCAGGTCTCAAGTCATTAATCACCTCCCATACCCCCTTGATCTTCTTTTTGAAGGAATTCAGGTGGTCCAGAACTCATTGTGCTTTTGAAGTCAGAATGGATTACTTAAATTGATTTTGTATTTCAAGATAAGATCATTTTAGATAGTGTTTGGAATCAAGGTCTTTGAGGTTGTAGATAATAGGTGATTATAATAAATTATTTAACTTTTGTTGAGCTGAATTTTTGAAGAATACATCCGCTTCGACAGTATCTTCTTTTTTAAAGGAAACACCCAAACTTTAAAGCAACCCCAGAAGGAGAAGAAAGCGTTATAATTCTCATCCATGTCAACCGCTTTGTACATTTCATTCCACGACTCACGTGTTAAGAGCAACTTAAAAATAATTATGTCATCATGAGAAAAACTACGCTTAACCACGTATTTAGGAATACTTGATTTGATCAAGGAGAGCAATGATATGTATGCCAGTTGGCATCATTATCGGATACTCCAGCTTTCACCACTGAGGAGTTAAACTCTGTTTTTGAAACGTTGGTAAAAATGTTAATAATCAGAGATTTAAGCCAGAAAACTCTCTCGTGGCAGATAAAATGCATCTTCGCAAACCAGAAGAGGCAATTAAGTTAGAAAGGTCTAGATCAGGTTGAGAGTCACTTAACATGTCAATATTAAAATCCCCAGCTACAACTATTTGAGTATTTCGTTTTATGACTGTATCAAGGTACTAATACATAGATGCAACAAGCTTTAAATGTCTTAAAATTTCATCTTGGGTGGTCTGTATACAACAATAATCAACATGTCTCCATCGTTTTTGGTCAACCTGATAGCAGAAAGTTCGCAAAGTCCCTTTGTGCATAACGAATCAACAGGAATTTCCTGATAGGATAAAGAGTTCCAGACAAGAATACAAACACCTCCTTTTTCCATATCGGTCCTACAGAATCCTGTATTCAGGCAAGCAAAGGGAATCCAATTTAGGAGACTTGAGGAAATGCTCCGATAAGGACAATATATCTGGTAACGTAATATCTATTAACACCTCAATGAGACACATCTTGGCCTGAAGACCCTGAACATTTTGGTGAATAAGGGTTAGCCTTCATAAAGAGTATTTTTTGTGGGTGGGGTTTGAAATAGGGCAAGTAGAGAGATTCCCCTGGGTTATAGGGTCTAATGGCTCTATTCTGAAAAAGGGGTCTGACATTAAAAATTACTTTGGCTCTCAGTTAGCATATTGTCAGACGATGTGGGTAAACTATTAACGGATGGCAACTTGAGATACGCTTTAACTGGGTTAGTCATTGGTATGAAATCCATGACTGCTTTGAATAGACCCAAGAAAAGCATTTCAAGCTTATCATTTCCCTGTTAATAAACAGGGAAATGATAAGCTTGAAATGCTTTTCCGTCCTGAGCAAGATGGTGCCTCCGAATAGTACAGTTTGCCTCAACATATACAACATTAAAATTACTACACATTAATTTTAACTGATCATTAAAATTAAATAAGGACTTATAAGTAAGATCCTGTCTAGTTAAAATAATATTTACAAAGATAATAGCGTTTTAAAAATATTTTTTGGCCGTATAAAAAAGGTCAGCCGTGGCTCGGAGTGCCTCTTTTTTCCCATAACCACCATTGTATCCAGCCCTTCCCCTGAAACACTGCTTAGAATTATTGGTGCCAACATGAAAGCATATGACAGCCAGATCAAGATTGACGTAATGCAAGAGTCTATTTTTTTTATATCGAAGATTTTTCAACCAGGGCAACACCATTTTTATCCTTTATGGAATAAGTGAATAAAATCAATAAAACAAGTAAAATAAAAAGTATATATAAAATGCTTACAAACAACGCAAAGTTTAAAGTTCAACTTTGCAATATATTTTAAAACTTTAGAGAACTGGTAATTCTTATACTTACTCAAAATGTGTTTCGTTAATAATGCCCAACCTAATTTTTTTTCGTCTGACATTGAAAGGAAAACTAATGATATATTATTACTATGTATTACAAAAAAACATGCAGATTATATTTCAATTAATTAGGGACTGGTATAATGAATTCATTTCTATGATTCAACCCCATTACTCCCAACACTCATGTCTCCTTTTTCGTGTACATTTTTTATTCTTTATCGCACTTCACATTTATATTGTTGAAACATTACCTGTTATGTAAAGTTGAACCGTCCTAACATCATAAGTTGTATGGAGAATGGTAACAAATGCTAATTTTCTGGTCGCAGGATATTTAATATCTACCTTATTTTACCTTATTAAATTCATGGACCAACATCTTAGAAACTACGATTAGTATGGTAGTTATGTATACTGTGGGATTAAGACACTGTATTCAGTCGTTTCAACATTGATGTAGTGTCTGTTCAATGGTCACTTCAGGTTACACACTACTAGACAGAGATCAACAATCAAAACAACAAATTAGTACCACCTGGTCTAAATTCCTGTAATACCTGTGTTGAGATATTTTTAATTACCCTTTATGAGTGAGGATCACTTTCTTTGGTAAAAACTACTACGAGTGTAGTATTAATACTCGCACATACATTCACATATGTCGTGATGGTTTGCGTCTCGATGATCATTAAACAGATGTATAAGTGAATATACTTTCTATCACTTTAAAATTGGATTTCCAACCGTTTAAATATCTGTTTATATCCAACCTAAACCATGGCTCACCAACATAGCCATACTTTGGTTTGCAAATGTTTTTCTAAACAAGTTAAATTAAATGGGCTGATGAGAAAAGTTGCCTTATCTCTTGAAGCTGCTAGTAAACATTAGCCTCACAATCCAATTCCACATCATCATTAAGGACTTTTTAGTGTTAGAGATTATATGAATATATTTATTTCATATAATTATATTTGAAAAATAACTCTTTTTAGAAGGTATTTTACTTCCAAATAATATGTTGTGAACCATGATTTTACTTTGAAATATTCTTTTTGATATAATAATAGTCTATTTATGGCAAATGATTTTATTATTTTATGGAATTTAATGTTATCCATTGACTTAATTATGTTACAAAATTTTTCTAAAATTTAAAATTACATTTTAAAATTGTCGGAATCGTTGTAATATACAACTCATATGTAATTTCCCATACAAAAAGTTATCTACTGATATAAAATCTAAATAGGCATACCATTGACAGTAGTCCATAAAATTGGCAATAAACAATAGTGATACATTCTTTGAATTGATTGATTACTGCAATAACTCTTTTCATTACTTCAAAACTTCTTTCGTTATTTCAGTTTAATGAGACTCCTAGGTTTTTTATTTCGAGTACTCCTTCAAAAGTAATATTTGGCCCTTAGAGGTTCACAAAACTTTTAAATATATATAAAAACAAAATATATATCACTAATATTACGTTGAATATATATTTTTTTTATAATGTGATCAAAAGTGTAAAAATTAATTAAAACAATTAGATATACTATGTGAGTTTACAGGCTAATATAACAATTAATTTTAATAAGGTGAAGTAAACGTTGAAAGACAACATCAACCTAGTAAAACTGTTCTAATGCCTTATTGCAAGAATCATATTTTTCAAGAACTATTACTTCACCAGGTACTGTAAAAAGTGTCCTTTTCCTACAACTATCACTTTCCAAACCTAATTTAACATAACCACTGCTTAAAATTCAAGTATATACTTACTACTCGTATCAAGAAATTAATCCTTATTACTTATGTGTTAATACCTAGTCCAAGTCTGTTTGGTAAGCCATTATTTTGTAGATGGTTAAAAAAAATACCTGGGTTTTATTAATTATTTCATTTTAAGTGTCATATTTTATTTGTATTATTTATGTATATATGACACTAATATCAATAAAGTAAATGTTTTAAAGAAAATAATAAACTGTAATGACTTATTAAACCTTGTTATACAAAGAACCAGGTGACTAATTGTTAAGAATTTATATGAAATGAGAAAAGGTATTTACTAATATTTACTAGTTTAAAAATTGTTTATATAATTTTCATTGTTTGTCTTTTAGATAAATAACTCATTTGTTAGAATGTATGAAATCAAATGGCTCACATGGAAAGAAAGGGATGTTTATTTAACGGTTCCCTGTGCGGAGATGGGGTGAAGTTTTTATTAGTCGTAAATGTAAACCCCACTTGTGTTTTATGGGAAGACTGGTCACACGGTGGTAATAAACTGAACAAATGATTGAAAGATATAAATGAATTTAATATAAAAAAAGGAGAAAAAGAATAATATCACTCCAATATTGGTAAACAATATTTTATATTAATTTATGTTATTATTTTCTATTTTTCTTATATTAGCATTCTTATTAACTTACAAAGTTATTGTATAAACAAGTGTTGCAAATTATTTGTCCAATTGATGGTCCCAATGGACTTGTTTTAAATGACCCACAAAGCCAAAAGGCACAACCATAACTCGTTTTACATGTTATAATCTTATGAGTGTTGAACACTTCTTGAGTAGGTTAAAATCACATAGTTAATTTAATTTATTAAAAGCTTGTGCCAATTTGTTTGGTAAGCCATTGTTTTGGAAATGGTTCTAAAATTGGCTGGGTTGTACTAATTGTTTTATTTCAAGTCTCATATTTGATCCGTTTTGCTTATTAGATGGAGAGTAATCAGATATGATTTAAGATAATTTTGTGAATAGGCAGTAAGTAATGAAATGTTTTCGGTATGATAATGAATATTGATATAGTCTTCAACATTTCTTTAAATCATTGACTTTTCCTAAAATGTACTGTACATTTTAGTTAACTCCAAGCATATTAATTCTAAGTGTCAGTGATGTTAACCACCACTCCTTAAATCTAGTGCATATAACGTGTTACAGTGAAATAAAAAAATTACATTGATTAACTCTAATAACTTAGAAAGGTCAAACAAATTAATCCATGAAGTTATTACTACTATTTTATGCAAAATGGTCGGTAGCATAGTTGGTTCAATCCCAGCTTCATGTGCTAAAGGTTCTCAGTTCGATCCCAAGAGTCAATACATTTTGAGAACGATCAGCTGATAACCACCGGCTGTTCATTTGTCATTGGGTTATTAATTAATGACACTTTCTAAGGAATAGTCGGCCTTAGTTTGTAACAATGACTACATTCACTCATCTACACTCATCACACTCATTCGAAATCCATATTCGCCCATATCTTGACGATCGGCGTCTTATGAATAAATAAATAAAAATAAACATATTTGTTTATGACCATATTATTTCTGTATGGTAAATAATACAATTTAAATAATCTTTCAAATATCATACAGTTCACACTGCAAAAGGTTTACAGACTTCTTGTCAGTTGGCAGTGAATGGCCTCCAGAAGTAAACATTTCTCCATATTGGGTGTAACACTGTTGAATAAACTCTGCAGTTTACAGTCTGGCCTTACAGGAACGGGCTACATTTTACTAAAGTACACGTATTTACTGTGACAGTAAATATCAATGGTAATGTCAACATGTTGTAATCAAACATCTCAATCAGAGTATATACGATTTAACTGTCGTAGTTCAAATATTTTACTACTCTTATCTTTAAAATCTGCCTTTAACATTGTTTGTTACTAATTTATTGTGTCCATTAAAACATTTTGTTTGATTCCCGATTCTATTATTAACATTTGTGTTGATCCTTAAATATTAACCTAATGATAAATGCGCAGAAGGAAGTGAAAGGATAATGAAAAATGTATTATTCATAAAATTATCTACTTACAATATAAACTAATAAAAACTAGTATTTATATAAAACATAATTAAATAAAGTGAAATGAAAAATGTCTTTTTTGGCTTTTGAAAAAATGACCCGAATGGTGAGGTTACGGCTACAGAGCCATCCTTACAACTAACACCATGTTATGATCCGAATGGTGAGGTTACGGCTACAGAGCCGTCCTTAGAGCTAACACCATGTTATGACCCGAATGGTGAGATTACTGCTACAGAGCCGTCCTTAGAGCTAACACCATGTTATGACACGAATGGTGAGGTTACGGCTACAGAGTCGTCCTTACAGCTAACACCATGTTATGATCCGAATGGTGAGGTTACGGCTATAGAGCCGTCCTTACAGCTAACACCATGTTATGATCCGAATGGTGTGGTTACAGCTACAGAGCGGTCCTTACATCTAACACGATGTTATGACCCGAATGGTGAGGTTACGGTTACAGAACGGTCCTTACATCTAACACCATGTTATGACCAGAATGGTGAGGTTACGGCTACAGAGCGGTCCTTACAGCTAACACCATGTTATGACCCGAATTGTGAGGTTACGGCTACAGAACGGTCCTTACTGCTAACACGATGTTATGACCCGAATGGTGAGGTTACGGCTACAGAACGGTCCTTACAGCTAACACCGTGTTATGACCCGAATGGTGAGGTTACGGCTACAGAACGGTCCTTACAGCTAACACCATGTTATGACCCGAATGGTGAGGTTACGGCTACAGAGCGGTCCTTACATCTAACACCATGTTATGACCCGAATGGTGAGGTTACGGCTACAGAACGGTCCTTACAGCTAACAGAATGTTATGATCCGAATGGTGAAGTTACGGCTACAGAGCGGTCCTTACAGCTAACACCATGTTATGACCCGAATGGTGAGGTTACGGCTACAGAGCGGTCCTTACAGCTAACAGCATGTTATGATCCGAATGGTGAAGTTACGGCTACAGAGCGGTCCTTACAGCTAACACCATGTTATGACCCGAATGGTGAGGTTACGGCTACAGAGCGGTCCTTACAGCTAACACCATGTTATGACCCGAATGGTGAGGTTACGGCTACAGAACGGTCCTTACAGCTAACACCATGTTATGACCCGAATGGTGAGGTTACGGCTACAGAACGGTCCTTACAGCTAATACCATGTTATGACCCGAATGGTGAAGTTACGGCTACAGAGCGGTCCTTACAGCTAACACCATGTTATGACCCGAATGGTGAGGTTACGGCTACAGAGCGGTCCTTACAGCTAACACCATGTTATGACCCGAATGGTGAGGTTACGGCTACAGAACGGTCCTTACAGCTAACACCATGTTATGACCCGAATGGTGAGGTTACGGCTACAGAACGGTCCTTACAGCTAACACCATGTTATGACCCGAATGGTGAGGTTACGGCTACAGAACGGTCCTTACAGCTAACACCATGTTATGACCCGAATGGTGAGGTTACGGCTACAGAACGGTCCTTACAGCTAACACCATGTTATGACCCGAATGGTGAGGTTACGGCTACAGAGCGGTCCTTACAGCTAACACCATGTTATGACCCGAATGGTGAGGTTACGGCTACAGAACGGTCCTTACAGCTAACACCATGTTATGACCCGAATGGTGAGGTTACGGCTACAGAACGGTCCTTACAGCTAATACCATGTTATGACCCGAATGGTGAAGTTACGGCTACAGAGCGGTCCTTACAGCTAACACCATGTTATGACCCGAATGGTGAGGTTACGGCTACAGAGCGGTCCTTACAGCTAACACCATGTTATGACCCGAATGGTGAGGTTACGGCTACAGAACGGTCCTTACAGCTAACACCATGTTATGACCCGAATGGTGAGGTTACGGCTACAGAACGGTCCTTACAGCTAACACCATGTTATGACCCGAATGGTGAGGTTACGGCTACAGAACGGTCCTTACAGCTAACACCATGTTATGACCCGAATGGTGAGGTTACGGCTACAGAACGGTCCTTACAGCTAACACCATGTTATGACCCGAATGGTAAGGTTACGGCTACAGAACGGTCCTTACAGCTAACACCATGTTATGACCCGAATTGTGAGGTTACGGCTACAGAACGGTCCTTACTGCTAACACGATGTTATGACCCGAATGGTGAGGTTACGGCTACAGAACGGTCCTTACAGCTAATACCATGTTATGACCCGAATGGTGAGGTTACGGCTACAGAACGGTCCTTACAGCTAATACCATGTTATGACTCCTAACTATTAGATATGAATGAACAATTGCTTTTAATGCCCTTACCCGCTATTAGAAAACATTAAATATGTACCGAAGCTTTGGTATTATTTTGTGAGAGTTAAAATAAACAAAATTATGAACATTGATGCAAAATAAAACTTCAAACCATTTATGAAAAAAAAAAAAAAACATTCCCACCATATAGATCACATAAACAGGTGATTTTTAATTGTTTTGTAATCACTGGTAATTTCATTTAATTAATAAATAATATTTTTGAACATGGAACATTTACTATTTTCTTTTTGTTATTTCTTTTATTTTTTGCTAGTTCTAGCACACATACTCTCTAGAAGTATTAATTTAAAAATAGTTAACTTTCTTCAATCAAAAGGACCCAACTGATATTTCTGGAGCGGATAGCAATGCGTAAATATATTCCAATGTGTTTTTTTTTCTTTCTTTTTTTTTGTGGGTTGTATGACGTCATTTGTACATTTATAAATGATTGAATTCTGATAAAATTAGACATTAAAACCTTTTTTTGTTTTGTTTGAAAGAATACCAAGGTAAATAATAATCTTCTAATATATTAACGAAATAGTATCTAATGAAGCGGTAAATGAACATTATAAGGTAATAAAAATCACAGTTGATTTAAACAACATAGATACACCATGTGTTGGATCTGTAAAGATTTAAGCACATATCTGTTGTTATATTAAGTAATCTGTTCGCTTAATTTGATAGGAAAATCACAGGAATTGGTCCAAACAAATCCTTCTCGGTACATACCAGATGTGTCCAGTTGTATCAATCATGATTTTCACTATGTCCCATTTTGTGTATTAGGATAGTATTATTCCATACAATATTAGAATTCCTACAAACGTTTTTTAATATTTTTACATCAATAAAGTTCGACATAAAATAAACGTCGATAAATAAAGTTTATTTACATTTTTTTACATTCTTACATATGAGACGCCGACACAACGTTGTGCGTATTTTAAGGCGAATATGAATGGTTTTATGAGTGTACGATGAGTGTGGATGAGTGTAGTCTGGTTACTAACTGAGTTCAACTATTCCTCAGAAAGGGCAATTTATTAATAGCCCAACAGCCAGGGCAACTAAGGGACCTACAGCTTTACGTGGAATCCGAACCACGTAATTTAAATTTGATCTAATCTTTTTACAGGAACAATTTAGAAGAATTTAGATCCGCTATCTAAATGCAATAAAGTTAATGTTTTCTATGGTCTGTTTTTTTTTTTTTTTTCTTATAATGTTTTAGTCATAATATGTCACTATGCCAAATGATATTAAATAATAATGATATACCCAAATAAGTCAATTTTTACGTTTCAACGAAAAATTACCACTTGCTCTAAAGTGTTCTTAAATAATTTTCCAGTATAACTAATACATATTAAATAATTCAAATAAATTTATTATTTTGTTTTATTATTCAGATAATTTTGTTATAATGACAGTCGTAATGTAATTGACTTTATATGCACACATGTATTTATGTATGTTATCATCTGTTTTTGTGGTCCATTGTGGAGCGCTAGTGTAGTCCCGGGTAAATGTAAGGCAGTTTAAAACAGCTGTAGTAGCAGACCTCACTAACTAACCAAATTTCTGGCACAAATATTCGTATTTAATAATATATCTATTTTTAAGTAATTAGTCAAGAATAATACTTGAACTAATAGTAAAAATATTTTAACTTCGTTTGTCTGGTATTTGCCAAAGGAAGCAGGAATTTTCATCGGGGTTCGACGTGTTGACTACATTTCGTACAGCCATTAAATCCATCTGACATGCCTTCACTCTTCAACGGTTGTTGAGCAATAGACGTATTATTCATTTATGTACTTTTTAAAGGAGATTCGGAGTTTCAATGTAATATAGAACCCCCACTATAAAAAAATATTAATTTTTATAAAAATTTCCTCCAATAGAAACATAACATTTGGGTCATATCGGTCTGATAATAATTGAAACCTAAAATTTCAGCAACATAAATTTGATTCACAAAACAACATAAATTGCTTATTATAATTAAAGCTTATATACATAGATTTCATAGTATAATGGATATAAATATATTACTCTTATTAGGTATCCACAATGAAAATAATTACAAAATTTTAAAGCTGTAAGAGTTTTCAGTGTCAAAATACTATTTACGATATTTATATAGATATTAACGATACCAGCCGTTCAAGAAGTATTACTACCACGAGGGTTCTATTAAAACATTGCTCGAAAATAAAACAGCTTTATAAGTATATATCACCAATCTACATTTCACATGCTACTATTCGTTCTATAACAAATTATGAACGTACTTTATACGTACTCCCTTCGGTGCTACGAATATTTCAAACTGACAGCAGATTTCCCATACGTCTCGTCCATCTCGTATGTACATCTTCAAGTGATATTACATTCCGCCCTTGATCAAATGTGACCTCTTTTCCAGTTAATATCCTAGAATATATAATTTAGTTCTATCTACTTACGTTTAGTTATTAATTTCAATTTTAATGGCATACACGAGTATTTAAATATTTTAAAGAGAACACTGTATCTACCAATCTTCTAACATTAAAATAACTTCACTTCATATGCTGTTTATTATATATGTTGTGAGTATCAAATATAAAATTATATATTTCAAAATTCGTTCAGACTTTGTTCAAGTATTCCTGGTTTAATTTATATCGAATAGGTTATTCGGCGAATCGTTGATTAGTTTCACTGGCTATATTTTAAGTTATTCATTTCACTCAACGTTGGTAAGACGAAATTATTCTACAATGTCTAGTATTTTGTAAGCAATATCGAGTATAAACACTTGTATTTCACAGATAGTTAATAAATTAGTTGCAAAAAAATTCATGTTAGGAAACCAGAGTAAGCTATATACAGTATATCAATGGTTTACTTTAATTTGGAATTTTTACATAACCTTATTTACAGTAGGCACTTTATTTATACAAGTTTTACTACATTCAAAAAGTTATGTATAAAAAACAAAGCATATAAAAAAGTGCAGTAGATGTAAAACACCAATTTACTCTCTCTTTGGTAGTTTTTAAGTAATTAATTAAACTGACTTTTTATTCCATATTTTCTGCCATTTCTAAAAAGACGGATAGTTTATACATGAACTTTTATATTTGAGAAATATGTAAAAGGTTGGTATGTGTGTGCATTCTTAGCTAAAAGGCTTTCGTTGTTATTTAAAAAAACCACGATCTACCATCAGTTTGTTAATGAATGATAGCCCACTACCTGACACCTAATATAATATGTACTAGGAACCGTGTTTGTACACATTACATCTTATCACGTATCGGTTTCACTCACACATAATTAAAGGACAGATTATGAGGATACGTAAGTCAGTTATTGTCTACCTAACACCAAATATAATATGTACTGGGAACCGTGTTTGTACACATTAGATCTAATCAGGTATCGGTTCCTCTGAGTCAGGGATAGATTAAGTGGATACGAGAGTCGGTTATTGTCTACCTAACAACAAATATGATATGTACTGGGATCCGTTTTTATACAAATTAGATCTAATCAGGTATCGGTTCCTCTGAGTCAGGGATAGATTAAGTGGATACGAGAGTCAGTTATTGTCTACCTAACAACAAATATAATATGTACTGGGATCTGTTTTTGTACAAATTAGATCTAATCAGGTATCGGTTCCTCTGAGTCAGGGATAGATTAAGTGGATACGAGAGTCGGTTATTGTCTACCTAACAACAAATATAATATGTACTGGGATCCGTTTTTGTACAAATTAGATCTAATCAGGTATCGGTTCCTCTGAGTCAGGGATAGATTAAGTGGATACGAGAGTCGGTTATTGTCTACCTAACAACAAATATAATATGTACTGGGATCTGTTTTTGTACAAATTAGATCTAATCAGGTATCGGTTCCACTGAGTCAGGGATAGATTAAGTAGATACGAGAGTCGGTTATTGTCTACCTAACAACAAATAAAATATGTACTAGGAACCGTGTTTGTACACATTAGATCTAATAAGGTATTAAGTCCACTGAGTCAGGACTGATTAAGTGGATACGAGAGTCGGTTATTGTCTACCTAACAACAAATAAAATATGTACTAGGAACCGTGTTTGTACACATTAGATCTAATCAGGTATTAGTTCCACTGAGTCAGGACTGATTAAGTGGATACGAGAGTCAGTTAATGTCTACCTAACACCAAATATAATATGTACTAGGAACCGTGTTTGTACACATTAGATCTAATCAGGTATTAGTTCCACTGAGTCAGGACTGATTAAGTGGATACGAGAGTAAGTTAATGTCTACTTAACACCAAATATAATATGTACAAGGAACCGTGTTTCTACACATTAGATCTAATCAGGTATTAGTTCCACTCATTAAAGGACAGATTAAGTCGATACGAGAGTCGGTTATTGTCTACCTAACATGAAATATAATATGTACTGGGAACCATGTTTGTACACATTAGATCTAATCAGGGATAGGTTCCATCGAGTAAGGGACAGATTAAGTCGATACGAGAGTCGGTTATTGTCTACCTAACACCAAATATAATATGTACTGGGAACCATGTTTGTACAAATTAGACCTAATCAGGCATTAGTTCCACTGAGTCAGGACTGATTAAGTGGATACGAGAGTCAGTTAATGTCTACCTAACACCAAATATATTATGTACTAGGAACCGTGTTTGTACACATTAGATCTAATCAGGTATTAGATCCACTGAGTCAGGACTGACTAAGTGGATACGAGAGTCAGTTAATTTCTACCTAACACCAAATATAATATGTACTAGGAACCGTGTTTGTACACATTAGATCTAATCAGGTATTAGTTCCACTGAGTCAGGACTGATTAAGTGGATACGAGAGTCAGTTAATGTCTACCTAACACCAAATATAATATTTACTAGGAACCGTGTTTGTACACATTAGACCTAATCAGGTATTAGTTCCACTGAGTCAGGACTGACTAAGTGGATACGAGAGTCAGTTAATGTCTACCTAACACCAAATATAATATGTACTGGGAACCGTGTTTGTACACATTAGATCTAATCAGGTATTACTTCCACTGAGTCAGGACTGATTAAGTGGATAGGAGAGTCAGTTAATGTCTACCTAACACCAAATATAATATGTACTAGGAACCGTGTTTGTACACATTAGACCTAATCAGGTATTAGTTCCACTGAGTCAGGACTGATTAAGTGGATACGAGAGTCAGTTAATGTCTACCTAACACCAAATATAATATGTACTAGGAACCGTGTTTGTACACATTAGACCTAATCAGGTATTAGTTCCACTGAGTCAGGACTGATTAAGTGGATACGAGAGACAGTTAATGTCTACCTAACACCAAATATAATATGTACTAGGAACCGTGTTTATACACATTAGATCTAATCAGGTATTAGTTCCACTCATTAAAGGACAGATTAAGTCGATACGAGAGTCAGTTATTGTCTACCTAACACCAAATATAATATGTACTGGGAACCATGTTTGTACACATTAGACCTAATCAGGTATTAGTTCCACTGAGTCAGGACTGATTAAGTGGATACGAGAGTAAGTTAATGTCTACTTAACACCAAATATAATATGTACAAGGAACCGTGTTTCTACACATTAGATCTAATCAGGTATTAGTTCCACTCATTAAAGGACAGATTAAGTCGATACGAGAGTCGGTTATTGTCTACCTAACATGAAATATAATATGTACTGGGAACCATGTTTGTACACATTAGATCTAATCAGGGATAGGTTCCATCGAGTAAGGGACAGATTAAGTCGATACGAGAGTCGGTTATTGTCTACCTAACACCAAATATAATATGTACTGGGAACCATGTTTGTACACATTAGATCTAATCAGGGATCGGTTCCACCGAGAAAGGGACATAATAATTGGAAACGTGGGTCGTTTACTAATGTCTGTGTAGATCACATACTATCAATTAATCAGGTATTCAAAAGATGGTGAGTTTGATTATAATTTATAAAAATATTGCAGGACTCATTTCAGATACCTAAGTCAAGTAGTAAAATATAATTATGAAACTAAAATAATAAACTGTACATATACTGTACGTTTGTCATTAAGTAAGCCCTTTCTTCACATATACTGTACGTTTGTCATAAAGTAAGCCCTTCCTTCACATATACTGTACGTTTGTCATGAAGTAAGCCTTTCCTTTACATATACTGTACGTTTGTCATAAAGTAAGCCCTTCCTTCAGATAGTCATAATGTTTTTCTCGTAATATCTTGTGTAAGTGTGATGTAAAAATCTTGAAATGTGTATATTTTAGTGCAAAAAAAGTGCTCTGATATTGTAAGATTATATACAAAACTTGTAAGCACATGATACTAACAAAATAAAATCTTCTCTTGTCAGTTTTTTAGTCATGAGGCTCTAAATTAACTTCTTTTTCAGAGGTTTACAATTATTATAATGGTTCTATCACACTATCCATAACTATTAGTCTCTTTGAAGGTATTATACCATTGCTTTTGTTACCAGTATATGCAATGTTAGCTCTTTAATTGTAATCAAATCATTACGTGACTAATTTTATAAATGTATGTTTATAAAAGGATTAATATAATACATTAAACTATATCTGGACCATGGACCATCTACATTACTTGAGAATCTATAGCACTGAAAGTGTTATTTTTCTAGCAAAGCAGATATCATACTCGTATTTGCTTTTTTTAACTATTTATTACTAGGTAAAGTCCGCTGGGTGTTCTTATCTACTGCACCTATCCCTAACAATATAAATATTTTTGTATTTATACTCTGAAAAGATAAAATGCTACTGTTTTTTTATTTTTTACGTCAGTTATATAGTTGTTCCTATGATGTACGTTATTATATACTGTAATTTAATGATGATTTATTTGAATAAAAGGTTAACACCAACAGAGATACAAACACGTGACCCACCAGGTATAAAGGTATAAACTTAGTAATCCAAATACTAGAGAAGACATTTAGACACTCTGTGAGTAGAATATATATCTTACACGATGGCCTTGTACAATTCATATGTAGTACTTATTTTATAGATTATTGACAGTATTGATTAGTAATACTAATAAATTAATGACAGTTATATTAAACTCAGAGAAACAGTTGTAAGAATTTAAGGTCAACGTCTCGACTTCAAGTCTTCAAGATTGAAAAAAATTAACATATTGCTAACCTCAGCTCTCAGCTGTTTGGGCAGTCAATTTAAATTACGTACTGCTCTATCATCAAAGCAACTGTAGTCTAATGATCGAGTAAGTATCGTGTGCAACTATTACGAGACAGAAAATCAAATCCTTAAGAATATTTAAAATTATTTAATTTTTCTCCAACATTAACTCAAGTTATTTATATAAAGTAAATTACCCTATTTGAAAGTGTTCGTAGTTTCTAAATTTCTTAACTCTGGTTTTTATCTTAACAAAATTCTCTTCTTTCCTCATGGTATCCTCCCTACATCAACCATATACTGACAAGCCTAGGCCCCACTAAAGTGAAACTACTTTCTATAAAAAGTGTTATAGAATAATGAAAATGAAACATGACAACTACAAAAAAAAAATATATATATATGTACTGTCCACAAATCAGTTCTCTTAATATTTGTCAACTCATTTCCTTTATATTGGTATATTAAAAGAATTTAAACTAATTTACTAAGCAGATCAATACAAACAATTTGAATTTATGTTCCAGCATTTATTTTATTAGTGGAATTCAGTTAAAACACCATTAATTTTTTTTAAACTAACTAACGTTGAAAAAGAAACTTAAATTTATGAACAGCGAATTACGTATTAAAATAAAATTATACAAGGAGTTGTTAGTTGTTTAAATAAACAAAGTGGCTCTATACCTGAGAAAGAGACAAAATGATTTTGGGCCTGGCTTTGAGGTATGGTAGCTAGTTTGAGTAATATTAAACTAGAAAAAAAAGAAAAACACAACCTTTTTTGAATAAAAGGTTGTGTTTTTTTTCATCGTGTAAGATATATATTCTACTCACAGAGTGTCTTAATGTCTGCTCTAGTATTTGGATTACTTGGATTACTAAGTTTATACCTTTATACCTGGTGGGTCACGTGTCTGTATCTCTGTTGGTGTTAAAGATCTTCTTTGTCTACCACACAATGGAAGCACAATTACTATGGTTTATTCTTATACTCTAGTAAATTTATAGATCATATTTGTGTCCCATATCTAAGAAAACTATGGATTATCCCAGTTATCAAAGTATTTATATCGACATTTGCACACATATGTCGTGTTTGGTGTGAATAACACTGCCATATTGGAAGTAAAGCCATTCAGCTTATACTTTTACTTCAGATAAAGAGGACATTTATTGGTTACTATCACATATAATGTATGTAAACTTTTAGTCTATACATCCAAGCAAAATGAATAGAAATAAAATATTCCTACCTCTGGTATTCTGAGCCGAATCAAAACTTAAAACATATTTATGGTAAATGACTAACTTGTTTGCTAAACTGTTTTGTTTATCAACGGTTGATTGTTTCACATACAATCAACTTACCATTTTCTTGACAGTTTATACATAAAACCATACACAAAATTCTTTATATCTTACTAAACCACCCTGTTTTCAGTATTAAGGAACAATTGTGAATTACACAAGCCAGTATATATACTAAATTTTATAATTTTGTTTCCTTACAAAATGGTTGCTGAAAAATTATTTTACCATCTAAAAAAGTTCTATGCAACTATGTAGAATTATATCAAATGTATTTACAAATTTCAAAGAGAAATTTCAATGTATATTAGATATAAGATAATATAAACCATACAAAACAGTAACTCAGACTTATTGTTGGGGGGTTATCCTATCAATATAGTATTGATGGGAAAATAAAACGTCTTAGCAAGTGTATTATTTTCAATCAAGTTGAAGAGAAGTCTTAATCGAAGCAATAAAAGAGATTGGAAACTGAAGTAATTAAGTGCCCAATCATTGGGATCTTAAGTCAATAGATCTATCGGTCCAATCAGTCTGGTGTCAATTTAATTAGGAAAGACAAAAGGTGATATATGTGTGTCACTCCGTCCGTATTTAATTGGAAACCTATTTCCAATTCATATTCTTAATTCTGATCAACTGTATTTTATAAACACCTATCGGAAAAATCTCAAAATATAAAAAGCAGTTCCCTCCTAAAAATTAAGTTGAAAAATATACCTTTTATTTATTCTTTTTTTTTTTATTACACCCATGATACTTATGTACAATATAAATAAGTACTTTAAAACACTGTTCTTTTTTTAATATCAATAAAGTAAGTCATTTTATTACAAACGGCTTTGTTAAAAACTTTTTTTTACACTATACTTAGTTATTGTTAGTGTTTTAAAATACATTTTTTTATAAGAAGATACTAAGTTAAACATTTTAAATACTGACTTATTTACATAAATACCTGTACGATGATATATAAAATAAAATAGATATCATCTTTAAAATATAAATTTGTTAAAATCGGTAGCAAGACCATTTACAGTACCTATAGTTATGGAATTGCATACATTTATGGGTATTTGGCTAAGAGGAATATGTTGTCACTATTAGACCATTATCTTAGAAGGATGCTCAACATTTATAAGTAAAACTATATCGAGTATTGCAATATTCTTCTCGCTCTGAAGAAGTTAATGTTACATACCATATTATTACTTACAAATGTGTAGACATATAAGTCAGTACTACTGCTCACTTAATTCTTCATTTTCACATTATAAGGTATTAGTACAAACTTATAAAACACTCACCTTGGCACTTTATTAGATTTTTTGACGGCAATAAAAAAATGCTGGTAAATATCTTTTATAGCACAAGATTTATGTATATTAATATTGATGGCAAAAATTTTATTTTTTTAATAAAACAATTAAATTGAACATAAAATATGTAGCCATATTTAACTTTAACTTTTATAAGTATTATTTTGTTTGGTATAAAAGATAGAATAACTTAACGTAATATTTAATGTATTAGAATAATAATAAACTAAGTATAATATTTTTCTTTGATTTTTAAAAGCTGTAATATTAGGTATGTTAAACATTTTGTTCGTAATATTTTACTTACTTAGCAGAACTTAAAATAAGGTATTTCCATTAGTGAAGTTAAGTTTCCTATCGCTAATAAAATAAGGTATTTCCACTAGCAAATTTAAGTTGCCTATTGCTAATAAAATAAGTTATTTCCATTTGCAAAGTTAAGTTACCTATCGCTAATAAAATCCGAAGTGAGGGGTAAAGATAGATAAAACACAGCTTAGTTCATAGATATGAATGCATTATCATTCAGTTATCTCTTAGATATCACCCACACAGATAGTAGCCTGACTACCACAGAACTGCAGGCCATCTGGTCAATGATAAACCTGAAATGATGATCCTTTGGTAGGAAGTAGCTTATTGTGACATACAGAGTGGCCTTCTGCCTGGGAACCGGTGATGCGGAAGTAATGGATGGGTCGCTGACCATCTGCCCTGCTTGTTTACAACCTTTGGGGCACAATGGCTTACGCATGAACGCCTTTACCTCATCAATGGACTTCTAGATTCTTCTCCATTGACGAGCCAGCTCTGTCACGGAACTTCGGGGGCAGGGGAATTCAAGAAGCTTCTAGATGGAGACCTGCAGGTGATATATACGGCCCGGATACCAGCGCGAGTCAGTCAGTCAGTTAGTGAGTCTAGAGCCTACAGCCGGGTGTTTGCAGCGACAGTGAGCGAGTTCTACAGTGCGAGTGAAGTGTCCGAGTATAGTGAAGTGGTCTACGGAGAAGTTACCGGTGAGTGGTTCGTTGTGGGGATCAACGAAGGAGCAGTGCGGTACTTGTGGACGACTTCTGAAGGGACACTGAAGAAACTGTGAGTGAACTGTTAGCATTGGACTGTAGGTAGTAGAGAATCTAGGAAAGCCACTTTATAGAGCTAGGAATTGTAATTAAAAGAAGGGAATTTAGTAAAGTCATTTTGCAATTAGTAGTTGTAATTGATTGCCATTTATTGATGCCATCTAAGATTGTAAATATAAATTAGTTTAATTGTAACAGTAGGCCTAATAGTAAATTGTACTTTTCACAATAGTTTAAAGTTAAGGAAATAATCCATTTAATTGTAATAAGTTAATTTTATAGATTTAATAAATTTAGTAATTGTTTAGTATAACGTGTTGCTTATTTGTAAAACCCACATAGCGATTAATTATTTATAAATTAGGACGTAAACACGTCACACTGGTGTCAGAAGTGGGATAGATTTGTTGAGCAACATGTTTAATATTTTTATTTATTGATAGTTATTGTTAAGATGTTTATTGAATTCATTTACTGTAATTTTATATTGTTCAGACGTAGTTTTGCAAAAGAACGATGGCATCTAGTGGAGTTAAGTTAATAGACTTAAAAGTGGCTGATTTAAAGCGGGAGTTAGAAGAAAGGGACCTAGATCATACTAGAACAAAATCAGTTTTAGTAAGTAGACTTAAGCAGGCAATGCTAGAAGCAGGGGATGATTCAGAAACATTCCTTTTTGAAACTGAAGCTAGTTCACTTAAGTCTATGATTACCAGAAATGTCGAGAAATTACAAAGTGACTTAAAAAGAAATGCAGAGGAATTACATAGTGACCTAAAAGAAGTGAAAGATGACTTAACCGAAAAACTACATAGTAATTGTAAAACCTTGAAGGAAGAGTTAGCTACAGAATTTAATTATAAAATTTGCAAAGTTGAAGACGAATTTAAAAAACAATTAGATGACTGTTCGAGCGAATTTAAAAAACAATTAGATGACTGTTCGAAGCAATTAGGTGATAGGATTAGGTTTTTAGAAGAAATGGTTCAGGAGAGGAAGGAGTCAATAACCTGCAACGAACCACCTGGGATCTCAGGAAGTGGACAGCAACCACCCAGCATTAAACCTCGGCCCAGTGTGTGTCCACCCGTAAATAACGCAAGTTTGCCAACCTTCGACGGAAAGATGTCCTGGGAAGATTTTATTACTTTGTTTGAAACTGCCGATGCTGTCTACAATTAGCCATCATCAGCGAAGGCGTCCATGTTGTGCCTTTCACTTCGTGGAGAAGCTCTGAGCGTACTGCAAACCGTTCCAGCTGCTGAGCGACAGAATTACGAAGATTTGATTAGACGGTTGGAAATGCGGTTCGGACATAAACACATGGAACTGGTCTACAGATCTCAGCTCAGGAGTCGTCACCAGAAGTCCAATGAGAGTCTTCAAGAATACGAAGCTGACATCGCACGATTAGTGAGGGGCGCTTATCCCACAGTGGACGAAGCTTTCTACGAGAGCCTATCCATTGAAAGGTTCCTCGATGGACTACGGGATGCTGAGACGCAGCAGGCTGTAAAGTTGGCCCGGCCTAACACTTTAAACGAGGCCCTGACGCAAGCCTTAGAGTTTGAGGCCATAAAGCAATCCGTCCGGGGCCAGGCACGTCTGCGAGGAGTCTACGCAGAGGAAGAAGAACCTATGAAGATAGAAGACATCGTAAGAAAAGTGCTTGGTGCCCTGAGGGACCGGAAGAAGGAGATTCGCTGTTGGGGGTGTGGATAGTTAGGCCATCCCCGAAGTAAATGCCCGAGTAAAGCCTCTCGGGGGCAGAGGCAGGAAAACTAAAAAGGGTTGATGGGAAGGGGCAACTGTCAACCCAGCAATTTGAGGCCCCAGCTAAGAACATCATCGTAGCATCTTTGTCAGGTCAGACCAACAGCCTTTACATAGACGGATTGGTAAACGGGGAGCCCAGAAGCCTTTTGCTGGACACTGGTGCAACGATGACAATATTGAATGAAGATATTTGTCCTTCCTCTATGAAAATAACTCCGACGACCTGGACAGTAAAGACTGCGACTGGGGACTTTTTCAGCGTCCGCGGGGAGACAGTTGCCACCTTCTGCATCGGGGGTGCATGTCTTGAGCATCACGCTCTTGTAGCTGACATTGAGGAGGACGTCATACTCGGCATGGACATGATGACGAAACTTGGCTTACAGTTAGACCTCAGGAAAGGAGTGACGACCATTGGGGGAGAGGAAGTTGCTCTTCAGCATAGGAAGAATTTATCTTCTTGGGTGCGCCAGTTGAAGGACGCCACTCTGCCACCTCGAACTCAGAAGATCGTCAGAGCAGAAATGGACAAGACTATTCCGGAAGGCCAGAACTTAATGCTGGAACCAATTATAAACGACGTGGATCTTGGACGTGGGGTACTTGTAGCGAAAACACTGTTCAAATCTTCTAAGGAAGTTCCAGTCCGCATAATGAATTTGAATGACCATCCTGTTGCATTGAAACAAGGTAGGCTCCTAGGTAAATGTTCTTCAGTTTCTTCTATTTCACGAGCTGATAGGAATACCTCTTCAGACCATAAAAACCTTCCAGAAGACATAGCGGAGTTTGTAAGAGATGCATGCAGGGGAATGACATTGGATCAAACGAAGCAAGTCGCTAGGCTAATAACAGAGTATCAAGATGTGTTGGAAACTGCTACGGGGCCAAAAGGTAGGACAACTGTGGTTCAACATAAAATTGATGTTGGAGACGCTAGACCAATCCGTAAAATACCTAGGAGACTACCCTGGGCGAAGAGAGAAGAGGCAGAGCGAAAAATAAAAGAAATGGAGCAAGATGGAGTGATTGAGCCCTCCAGCAGCCCATGGACTTCGCCGGTAGTACTAGTAAAGAAGAAGGATGGGACTTCCAGGTTCTGCGTGGATTACCGACTACTGAACACTGCTACGAAGAAAGACAGTTATCCCTTGCCCCGGATTGATGACACTCTGGATGCTCTCGGAGGCTGTAAGTTCTTCTCGACCCTGGACTTGAAGAGCGGGTACTGGCAGGTGGAGATAGCTCCGGAGGACAAAGAGAAAACAGCGTTTTCCATAGGGAATGGAAACGGACTTTGGCAGTTCACGGTGATGCCCTTTGGACTCTGCAATGCTCCAGCTACCTTCGAGAGACTCATGGAAAATGTGCTACGGGGACTTACTTGGGAAACCTGTCTAGTGTATCTGGACGACATCATAGTCCTAGGGAAGACGTTTAACGACCATCTTCAGAATCTGGAGAACGTTTTTAAGAGGCTTCGTTCTTCCAACCTGAAGTTAAACCTAAAAAAATTTAATCTTTTCAAGCATAAGGTTATTTATCTTGGACACGTAGTGTCGTCCGAAGGAGTGACTGTGGACCCGGATAAGATTAACACCGTGAAGGAGTGGCCTGTCCCACGTAACAAACATGAGGTGAGGAGTTTTCTTGGACTGTGCACCTATTACCGCCGCTTCGTGAAGGGCTATGCTGATATTGCTAAGCCACTGACCAAGCTCACCGAAGAACAGCGTAAGTTTGAGTGGACTCCGGAGGCTAGTGAGGCTTTTGAGACACTTAAAACTTCTCTTTGCAGCGCTCCAATCTTAGCGTTCCCACGGTTTGGAGAGAAGTTCATTGTGGACACGGACGCCAGCGATGTGGGTATAGGGGCAGTTCTCTCCCAAGTTCAGGACGACCATGAAGCTGTAATAGCTTACTTCAGCAGAACGCTATCAAAGCAGAGAGGAATTATTGCGTCACCAGAAGAGAGCTACTTGCAGTCGTGAAGTCATTAGAGCACTTTCACAAGTACCTCTATGGACAGCCTTTCCATTTAAGGTCCGACTATTCTGCCCTGACTTGGCTAATGAACTTCAAGAACCTGGAGGGACAGACAGCTCGATGGGTGCAGCGTCTTCAAGAATACAACTTCACCTCTGAACACCGACGAGGGAGAAACCATTCCAATGCCGACGCCCTGTCTCGCCGACCTTACCCAGAGGGTTGTAAGCACTGCTCCAAGGTAGAAGAAAGGAATCTGTCCGTGGAAGTGCGCTGTGTCTCTTTGGAGCCAGCTAGTGGATGGGAGCCGGAGGAACTCCGTAAAGAGCAGCTTGAGGATAGTAAGGTTGGACCACTGCTGCGGGAGAAGGAATCAGGGGCTCATCCTAGCTGGGAGGACATTGCAGCTAGGAACCATGTGTATAAAAGCTACTGGGCACAGTGGGACTCAATAAAGGTTAAGAACGGAGTGCTTATAACAATCTGGGAGGCCCCTAATGGTAGGAAGCAGATTGAACAGATAGTGCTCCCAGAAGTAAAAGGAGGGAAGTGCTGGAGGAGATCCACAATGGAGCATCTGGCGGGCACTTAGGTGTCAACAGAACGGTGGACAAGCTACGTCAGCGGTTCTACTGGTTGAACTTGAGGGCTGATGTAGAGAAGTGGTGCCGCCAATGTGATGTCTGTACTAGAAGCCGAGGGCCACAAACAAGAAGTCGAGGCAGAATGCAACAGTACAACGTTGGGGCACCCTTCGAGAGGATCGCCATCGACATCGCCGGTCCATTTCCCATGTCAGATGCAGGAAATAAATATCTCCTGGTGGTCATGGACTACTTTACAAAATGGCCAGAAGTATACGCCATACCAAATCAAGAAGCCGCAACAGTGGCTGGGTGCTTGGTGAACGAATTCATCTGTCGGTATGGAGTGCCACGTGAGCTGCACAGTGACCAAGGGACGAAATTCGGATCCCTGTTGATGAAGGAGGTGCTTCAGCGTCTCGGAGTGCACAAGACACGGACAACTGCACTTCATCCGCAATCTGATGGGATGGTCGAGAGATACATAAAGACACTCGTTGGACACCTCAGGAAAGTTGTGTCCACCAATCAGCGGGATTGGGATCGGAAGGTGCCCATTTTCCTCCTGGCGTACAGATCTTCGGTCCACGATACTACGGGTTTCACCCCAGCGAGGATGATCTTCGGAAGGGAGCTGCGGTTGCCTAGTGACCTCATGTTCGGCCTGCCACCTGACGCAAAGCAGCCCGCGACGGACTACGCCTGCGAGCTCGTCGACCACCTACACGACACTCATGAGTTCGCTCGTCAGCACCTAAAAATGGCCAGTGACAAAATGAAAGCTCGCTACGACCGGCAAGCCAATTCGACTGGATTCAAGGTGAACGACCTGGTGTGGCTCTACAGTCCCCTCCGGAAGAAGGGGAGATGCCCGAAATTTCAACATGATTGGCAAGGACCTTATCGGGTAGTGACACGAATCAACGATGTGGTCTACAGGATTCAAAGACACCCAAGAGGCAAGATGCTTGTGGTCCACCTTGATCGCCTAGCACCGTACCACGAAGCGGAAGCTGATCGGGACGATCAGCCTTAAGGAGGGGGCAGTGTGACATCCAGAGTGGCCTTCTGCCTGGGAACCAGTGATGCGGAAGTAATGGATGGGTCGCTGACCATCTGCCCTGCTTGTTTACAACCTTTGGGGCACAATGGCTTACGCATGAACGCCTTTACCTCATCAATGGACTTCTAGATTCTTCTCCATTGACGAGCCAGCTCTGTCACGGAACTTCGGGGGCAGGGGAATTCAAGAAGCTTCTAGATGGAGACCTGAAGGTGATATATACGGCCCGGATACCAGCGCGAGTCAGTCAGTCAGTTAGTGAGACTAGAGCCTACAGCCGGGTGTTTGCAGCGACAGTGAGCGAGTTCTACAGTGCGAGTGAAGTGTCCGAGTATAGTGAAGTGGTCTACGGAGAAGTTACCGGTGAGTGGTTCGTTGTGGGGATCAACGAAGGAGCAGTGCGGTACTTGTGGACGACTTCTGAAGGGACACTGAAGAAACTGTGAGTGAACTGTTAGCATTGGACTGTAGGTAGTAGAGAATCTAGGAAAGCCACTTTATAGAGCTAGGAATTGTAATTAAAAGAAGGGAATTTAGTAAAGTCATTTTGCAATTAGTAGTTGTAATTGATTGCCATTTATTGATGCCATCTAAGATTGTAAATATAAATTAGTTTAATTGTAACAGTAGGCCTAATAGTAAATTGTACTTTTCACAATAGTTTAAATTTAAGGAAATAATCCATTTAATTGTAATAAGTTAATTTTATAGATTTAATAAATTTAGTAATTGTTTAGTATAACGTGTTGCTTATTTGTAAAACCCACATAGCGATTAATTATTTATAAATTAGGACGTAAACACGTCACATTATTTACATCTTGACATCATTGGTGCCATAATTCATACAAAAAGTGCACGACTGGATGATACAAAGTTATAAAAGGAATTTGTGCCTGTCTTTTTGTTTTAAATTATGTCGTTTCATTCATCATATTGTTTTTGGACAGCTTTTAACAAAAATGTTTACCTCTGATTAATTGTTATTTTTCTTTGCTTTACTGAGGTATAATTGACGATGAAATATATGTTTTATCAATATATTTAATAGTCTTACGTATACTAATATTTTAGTTGTCTAATACAGAATAAATTATTATATCCTATTAAAATTACATTAATCGTGATAATTTATTCATCCTAGAATCGTATTTGTACAAAACATATGTAACACATTTACAGTGACACTGTAAGTTTGGGACGATTTACCACATAGTACCAATTACTCATAGGATACAACTTAAAACTAAAAAAATCTTTAAATACCTAAAGTGCTTACAACTCATAAGAAAAACTACACGCACATGCTTAACGCCTACTACTGGCAGTAATTTGTGCTGGAGTGAGAAGTCAGTAAAATGATTATTGAATTTGGTTTATAACAGCTTTGCCTGTTGTTAAGAAGTCTAATGTGCCTCCCCCATATTATCTTCATAATGACTTTCAAAACCCTTCATAATGTTCAGTTTTCCTCTAACCTAAAGTTGCATGATCTAATTAGATTAATATACAAATGCATCCTTTTTTAAATCTGTATTATTTTATGGAGAGTTTGTGTAGCTATACAATCTATATAGTAATGTCTATATATTACATCTATATAATTCAATCTATATAATATGTAATAATGAAGAGTTTCTTTTACTACAGATACGAATATTTAAATAAAAAAACTATCTCATGTCGCTTTACTCTTATTTTAATTATTTTACAGTAAAATTGTACACTTATACTTTTTACTTAAAACAAACATAAAACGATCAACATGTTTATATCAAATATTAAGAGCGTACAGTATGTACTTGGATTTAAAACTCATCAAAGTAAGATTTCATAAGCTTACTCCAATCACTTATACAAATATAGTAAGAAATTAATTATTTTACTGGTGGAGACTATACCTAACTTGTGTACTAGACTATTATATTAAAGCATTTTTATATCGGTTTTGTGGTACCTGTGGTTAATGATTATACTAACCAACCCTCGGATGAACTACGAGCTGTGTTTCTATATTTTATCAAACTGTGTAATAATCCCCTGTGTCCATTTAGTTAAAAGCCCGTTTACTGTAAATGTTTATGTTTGGGCCAAATCATTAGTGTTCTGTTGTTTTTAACTAACAGAATATATATTTCAAAATTTAATTTGCAAAAACACAATGACCATAATCAATTGTGAAGCATAAAACATTGTTGTAATTCTTATTACATATTATATTGGTACAATAAGAAATTGTCATATGTGTCATGTGTAAATAAATGCTACTTAAATCTTAAATCGATTTAAAATAACTATACATTGATAAATTTAAATTGATTTGAATCAATATAAAATCACTAAATTTACTTACACAAATTACAATGATGTATCGTAGCTATATATATATATATATATATATATATATATATATATATATATATATATATATATATATATATAAAATAAGAACTACAAAAAAACCAATTAATTAATTTTACGACCTCTAGGGACCAAGAAAACAATATTTTATGTAATATATAAGAACTTGTTTTCTGGAAAACATAAAATTCTAAAATTTATAAAACTTATAGGAAACATGTTTATCAACCACTTATTAAAATACAAAAGTGCCACATAAACGGATTTTTTAGTAATAATGGTGTAAATTTAATGTATAGTGAAAAATAATTAAAGTTCCGATACCTTTTTGTTCAAACTAAGATAACAATTATTAGAACTTGTAATACAATTTTAAAATTTATATTTTATAGTGTAAAATTAAACAAGAAAACAATGGTATGGTTGGAGTTTTCATGCAAACTCGGGTGCACACAATTTCTGCGCCAACCAGTAGTTCTGTTGTTTCAATTTCCATTATGAAATCACAAAATAGTAATACTAATTTCGAAATAGAAAAATAGCAAAGTTGTCTTTATAAGTAAAATGTATGCAAATATTTAGTATCTTCTGGTGCCAGCCAATGCTTTCAGAGAATCAGCTTAAAAAGAAACCATTATTAAAAATCAATGGATATTTCATTGTTTGCTTATGGGTTACTTTAAAATTGTGTAAAGGTACCACTAAAGTAGGTATGGGTAAACTTTTTTATTAAATGACTGGATATATTTAAAATTTAGTGCGATTTATCTATCTACACTTACGATTATCTACCGAACAAACTTAAGCTGTTTCACTTACATCGATATTTTATCGGAGTCCATTTTCTTGTTACAATTATATTTATCTTCTCACAATTCTTTATAACAGATTCAAGCACTTAAATATCTTTACAACGTTAGCATTTTATGTAACTTATGAGAATGGTAGCATCCTTGGAAAGGCTTAGCTTCTTCTGTTAAGCTATGCGTAACTTTAAATAAAGTTTGGTTGTAAAGATATAACTTGGGATAAAGTCCCTGTAAGGGTAAAAGTTTTTAATGATCTCATCCAACAATTTGGTACGAAATCAAGAATTTTCTTACTTTTAATAACACAGTATTTACGTGTATGTTAGTACGTTATTAGTTAATTTTAATTAATTATGAAGTTAATATTACACTTATATTTATAATAGTTTGTATTTATTTCTCAATATTGTTTTCCTCCGGTGATCGGAAGAACGCTAATAAAACTGTTTTAAATTTTAGTAGAAAATAGTAGATATTAACTGTATATTATTTAGGAAATGTTTGTCATACCTTTTTTAATCAGGTAATTTACAAAGTCCGATCATCAAAATGTCTGTAATCATATTGTAATAGTTTTTAGATGATGATTTATATTGAAGTCTTAAAAAGTCTGCGTTTTTAAAGAAAGTTGTAAAGATTCATATCAATTAAGTAAAAGAATAATCAAATATTCCACCTTTTGCAACAAAATAAAGTATCTCATTGCTAGGGAAAAGTAGTTTAATGGTTTTCTGAATATTCCTGATGTTTCACATGTGTTTTTCAACTATAATATTTATACAGTTATGTACTTTTTTAAGACATATATACTTAAAAATATTAATTATAACTCTCTATTTTAATCTGAATCAATATTTCAAACACAATATAAATTAAACATGTTAGACCCTTGAAGGTTAAATAATTTACAAAATGACATTCTTAATAATAGTCGGTTATGTTGCCTGTAAAGTAAATTAAACAAAAAAATGTATTTGAAAGTAATTCTTTTATAACCACCATATTGTAAATTGACATTAATTCCCAGTAATACTAAATTAGCTACCGTATGAAGTTTTAAGATTAAAAACTACATGGTGAAGGACTTTCATATTATCTGGAGAGTAGGTATTTAAAATATAATCATTATTTGAAAACTTATAATATGACCATGGTTTATTTAACGATTAAGATAGTATTAATTTTTCACTAAATTTGCCTCTATTTTTATTTTATTTGTATTTAACTGTAATTAACTTTCAACTAGCCTGAAGAGTATATACTGAACTACGGCCTATACCAGTAATATATATATATAATTTTTATTTTAATTAAATATTGCAGTTTCAGTTAAATGTACATCATGTAGTCCTAAACAGCATTCGTAAATCTAACTTATTATTAAATGTTTAGAGCTCTCCGTTATAGAGAAGCCTTAAGGTACTTATTTGCATACTTGATCCTTTGATCAACCCATGCATGCAGATTCCCTACTAAAGCTGATGTTAAGCAAACGTCACTTGCTTAAGACTAGATATTGCTTAGCTACTATTTATTTATAAACATAAATATTCTTCTGGTGGTTAGTTGAATTAAAATAAAGGAAAATATTTCATAATCGTAGTTGCTGTTAAAGTAAAGTAAAGATGAAAATGGTGTTACATCGTGTATTTACACCGATATATTTAATTAATACCTGTTGAATTCATAACATAAGTGCTGCATATGTATAGAGCCATACATAATAAATTAAATTCATGAATCAATAATTAATAAAACTATAACTTGTAAAAACAAAAATATATTTCATAAATTATGTTTTACTTCTTAATGCACATACACCATGTGTATGTATATTTGAAACTATATAGGTTCTCCCACACAACTTTGACTTCAATACTACATTTTATAATACCAACTATAAAGGACAGATGGTTTGATTATGGCGATGAATATAAAGCGAAAAAACTTATATTATACAATCTTTTATTTACACTTTTTATTATTTATTATATAAGTAAAGTGTATTGTTATATTTCAAGTTCAAACTATACTACCAAAAAGTTTATATATTTCATAATTGCTTTACAAAATTGTTACTAACAGGATGCTGAAAGGTTATTGTCACCTACAACATTGTTATCCTGAATGTAAGCAGTAATTATTTTGTTTCCGTGACTCATTTGCATGTAAATGTGTGCAAATGCACCTGTATTTGCTATTCAAAACACTCGTTCATTATACTATTTATAGCTAAACACATTTAATCGCTGTTTATACAAACATTAAAAAATGGAAAAACAATGCCTGTATAATTTGTCACATTAAATTGGGGTTTTTATGGTAAAAATAATTCAACGTACCTGTGAGTTTTATATTGCAATTTGTTTATTTTCATTGATATTAAATATATCTAATACTTATCTTAAAATTTAGAAAAATGAAATAACAATACAAGTAAATGAAACTCACAGCCACTAACAATAAACAACCAGAAAGCAGTAGTGTCATTATACAATTATAAAGTCACGCCACATCACTTCAACTCTTACGATAGATTTATCAAGCATCAACGCCTTATTAAGCTCGCCTTACGTAATTAACTAAATAAAAATGGGAATATTACAAATGTAATAATGTTACAGTATATTTTTTTCATACTGTTATTGACTGTGATATGTGTTTTACTTTTCAATCTGGTATTCAAATACATCATTATAACATTAAATTCAATAACAATTAACACATTTTTAATGCTATGGAACGATATATCACTGTCGCGTCATTAACCTATTTTAGTTGCATTTTTGGTGACATATTAAAGGTACCCTTATAAAGTTAAATACCAGCTAACTTCTGTTGTAGAAGAAGGGGAAAGAAAGTAACACGTAACTCGGTTCGATACTTGTCGTAAATACAATCTATTAAGTAGCTGCTCAAGAACTTATAACAGACTACCCTTCTATAGTTTAACACCAGCTATCTTCTGGTGTAGAAGAAGGAGAAAGAAAGTAACACGTAACTCGGTTCGATACTTGTCGTAAACACAATCTAATAAGTAGCTGCTCAAGAACTTATAACAGACTACCCTTCTATAGTTTAACACCAGCTATCTTCTGGTGTAGAGGAAGGAGAAAGAAAGTAACACGTAACTCGGTTCGATACTTGTCGTAAATACAATCTAATAAGTAGCTGCTCTAGAACTTATAACAGACTACCCTTCTATAGTTTAACACCAGCTATCTTCTGGTGTAGAGGAAGGAGAAAGAAAGTAACACGTAACTCAGTTCGATACTTGTCGTAAATACAATCTAATAAGTAGCTGCTCAAGAACGTATAACTGACTACCCTTCTATAGTTTAACACCAGCTATCTTCTGGTGTAGAGGAAGGAGAAAGAAAGTAACACGTAACTCAGTTCGATACTTGTCGTAAGTACAATCTATTAAGTAGCTGCTCAAGTACTTATGACAAACTACCCTTCTATAGTTTAACACCAGCTATCTTCTGGTGTAGAAGAAGGAGAAAGAAAGTAACACGTAACTCGGTTCGATACTTGTCGTAAACACAATCTAATAAGTAGCTGCTCAAGAACTTATGACATACTACCCTTCTATAGTTTAACACCAGCTATCTTCTGGTGTAGAAGAAGGGGAAAGAAAGTAACACGTAACTCGGTTCGATACTTGTCGTAAACACAATCTAATAAGTAGCTGCTCAAGAACGTATAACTGACTACCCTTCTATAGTTTAACACCAGCTATCTTCTGGTGTAGAGGAAGGAGAAAGAAAGTAACACGTAACTCAGTTCGATACTTGTCGTAAATACAATCTAATAAGTAGCTGCTCAAGAACTTATGACATACTACCCTTCCATAGTTTAACACCAGCTATCTTCTGGTGTAGAGGAAGGAGAAAGAAAGTAACACGTAACTCGGTTCGATACTTGTCGTAAACACAATCTAATAAGTAGCTGCTCAAGAACGTATAACTGACTACCCTTCTATAGTTTAACACCAGCTATCTTCTGGTAAGCCCTTCCTTCACATATACTGTACGTTTGTCATGAAGTAAGCCCTTCCTTCACATATACTGTACGTTTGTTATGAAGTAAGCCCTTCCTTCACATATACTGTACGTTTGTCATGAAGTAAGCCCTTCCTTCACATATACTGTACGTTTGTTATGAAGTAAGCCCTTCCTTCACATATACTGTACGTTTTTCATGAAGTAAGCCCTTCCTTCACATATACTGTACGTTTGTCATGAAGTAAGCCCTTCCTTCACATATACTGTACGTTTGTCAAAAAGTAAGCCCTTCCCTCACATATACTGTACGTTTGTCATGAAGTAAGCCCTTCCCTCACATATACTGTACGTTTGTCATGAAGTAAGCCCTTCCCTCACATATACTGTACTTTTGTCATAAAGTAAGCCCTTCCTTCACATATACTGTACGTTTGTCATGAAGTAAGCCCTTCCTTCACATATACTGTACGTTTGTCAAAAAGTAAGCGCTTCCCTCACATATACTGTACGTTTGTCAAAAAGTAAGCCCTTCCCTCACATATACTGTACGTTTGTCATGAAGTAAGCCCTTCCCTCACATATACTGTACGTTTGTCATGAAGTAAGCCCTTCCCTCACATATACTGTACGTTTGTCATGAAGTAAGCCCTTCCCTCACATATACTGTACGTTTGTCATGAAGTAAGCCCTTCCCTCACATATACTGTACGTTTGTCATGAAGTAAGCCCTTCCTTCACATATACTGTACGTTTGTCATGAAGTAAGCCCTTTCTTCACATATACTGTACGTTTGTCATGAAGTAAGCCCTTCCTTCACATATACTGTACGTTTGTCATGAAGTAAGCCCTTCCTTCACATATACTGTACGTTTGTCATAAAATAAGCCCTTCCTTCACATATACTGTACGTTTGTCATGAAGTAAGCCCTTCCTTCACATATACTGTACGTTTGTCATGAAGTAAGCCCTTCCTTCACATATACTGTACGTTTGTCATAAAGTAAGCCCTTCCTTCACATATACTGTACGTTTGTCATGAAGTAAGCCCTTCCTTCACATATACTGTACGTTTGTCATGAAGTAAGCCCTTCCTTCACATATACTGTACGTTTGTCATGAAGTAAGCCCTTCCTTCAGATATACTGTACTTTTGTCATGAAATAAGCCCTTCCTTCACATATACTACGTTTGTCATGAAGTAAGCCCTTCCTTCACATATACTGTACGTTTGTCATGATGTAAGCCCTTCCTTCACATATACTGTACGTTTGTCATGAAGTAAGCCATTCCTTCACATATACTGTATTTTTGTCATGAACTAAGCCCTTCCTTCACATATACTGTACGTTTGTCATAAAGTAAGCCCTTCCTTCACATATACTGTACGTTTGTCATAAAGTAAGCCCTTCCTTCAGATAGTCATTATGTTTTTTCGTAATATCTTTTGTAAGTGTGATGTAAAAATCTTGTAATGTGTATATTTTAGTGCTAACAAATGCTGTGATATTGTAGGATTATTTACAAAACTTGTAGGCACAGGATATTAACAAAATAAAATCTTCTCTTGTCAATTTTTTAGTAGTGGGGCTGTAAATTAATTTATTTTTCAGAGGTTTACAATTATTATAATGGTTCTAACACACTATACATAACTATTTGTTTCATTGAAGGTATTATATCATTGCTTTTGTTACAAGGATATGCAATTTTAGCAATTTAATTGTAATCAAATCGTTACGTGACTAATTTAATAAATGTTTGTTTATAAAAGGATTAATATATAATATCTTAAACTATACCTGGACCTTGGCTACATTGCTTAAGAAACTATAGCACTGAAAGTGGTATTTTTATAGCAAAGCAGATATCATACTCGTATTTGCTTTATTTAACTATTTACTACTATATAAAGTCCGCTGGGTGTTCTTATCTACTGCACCTATCCCTAAGAATATAAATATTTTTGTATTTATACCCTGAAAAGATAAAATGCTACTGTTTTATATTTGTTACGTCAGTTATATAGTTGTACCTATTATGTACGTTATATATACTGTAATTGAATAGTGATTTATTTGAATAAAAGATTAAGACCAACAGAGATACAAACACGTGACCCACCAGATATAAAGGTATAAACTAAGTAATCCCAATACTAGAGCAGACATTTAGACACACTGTGAGTAGAATATATATCTTACACAATGGACTTGTACAATTCATATGTAGTACTTTTTTTATAGTTTATTGACAGTATTGATTAGTAATACTAATAAATTAATGACAGTTATATTAAACTCAGAGAAACAGTTGTAAGAATTTAAGTTCAACGTCTCGACTTCAATGTCTTCGAGATTGAAAAAATTAACATATTGCTAACCTCAGCTCTCAGCTGTTTGGACAGTCAATTTAAATTACGTACTGCTCTATCATCAAAGCAACTGTAGTCTAATGATTGAGTAAGTCTCGTGTGCAACTATTATGAGACGGAAACTCAAATCCTTAGTAATATTTAAAATTACTTCATTTTTCCTCGAACATTAACTCAATTTGACTATATAAAGCAAATTACCCTATTTGAAAGTGTTCGTAGTTTCAACATTTCTTAACTCTGATTTTTATCTTAACAAAATTCTCTTCTTTCCTCTTGGTATCCTCCCTAGATCAACCATATACTGACAAGCCTAGGCCCCACTACAGTGAAACTACTTTCTAGAAAGTGTTACAAAATAATAAAAAAGAAACATGTCAACTTCACACAAAAAATAGATACTGTCCGAAAATCAGTTCTCTTAATATTTGTCAACTCATTTCCTTCCATATTGGTCTATTAAAAGAACTCAAACTAAATTACTAAGCAGATTAAGACAAACAATTTGAATTTATGTTCCAGCATTTATTTTATTAGTGGAATTCAGTTTAAACACCATTAATTTTTTTTAAACTAACTAACGTTGAAAAAGAAACTTAAATTTATGAACAGTGAATTACGTATTAAAGTAAAACTGTACAAGGGGTTAATTAGTTGTTTAAATTAACTAAAGTAGCTCTATACCTGAGAAGGAGACAAAATGATTTTGGGCCTTAAGGGCTTTGAGGTATGGTAGCTAGTTTGAGTAATATTAAACTAGATAAAAAAAGAAAAAAACATAACCTTTTTTAAATAAAAGGTTGTGTTTTTTTCATCGTTTACGATATATATTCTATTCACAGAGTGTCTAAATGTCTGCTCTAGTATTGGGACTACTAAGTTTATACCTTTATACCTGGTGGGTCACGTGTCTGTATCTCTGTTGGTGTTAAAGACCTTCTTTGTCTACCACACAGTGGAAGCACAATTACTATGGTTTATTCTTATACTCTAGTAAATTTATAGATCATATTTGTGTCCCATATCTAAGAAAACTATGGATTATCCCAGTTATCAAAGTATTTATTAATTGAAAAAAAACACGAGCTCACATATGTCGTGTTTGGTGTGAATAAAACTGTCATGTTCATATCGGAAGTAAATTCAGATTATACTCTTACTTCAGATAAAGAGGACATTTATTGGTTACTATCACATATAATGTATGTAGACTTTTAGTCTATACGTCCAAGCAAACTGAATAAAAATAAAATATTCCTACCTCTGGTATTCTGAGCCGAATCAAAACTTAAAACCTGTTTATGGTAAATGACTAACTTGTTTGCTAAACTGTTTTGTTTATCAACGGTTGATTGTTTCACATACAATCAACTTACCATTTTCTTGACAGTTTATACGTAAAACCATACACGAAATTATTTATATCTTAATAAACCACCCTGTTTTCAGTATTAAGGAGCAATTCTGAATTACACAAGCCAGTATACATACTAAATTTTATAATTTTGTTTCCTTAAAAAATGTTTACTGCGAAATTATTTTACTATCTAAAAAAGTTCTATGTAACTTTTTAGAATTATATCAAATGTATTTACAAATGTCAGAGAGAAATTTCAATGTATATTAGATATAAGATAAAATAAACCATATAAAACAGCAACTCAGACTTATTGTTGGGGGGTTATCCTATCAATATATTATTGATGGGAAAATAAAACGTCTTAGTAAGTATATTATTTTCAATCAAGTTGAAGTGAAGTCTTAATCGAAACAATAAAAGAGATTGGAAACTGAAGTAATTAAGTGCCCAATCATTGGGATCTTAAGTCAATAGATCTATCGGTCCAATCAGTCTGGTGTCAATTTAATTAGGAAAGACAAAAGGTTATATATGTGTGTCACTCCGTTCGTATTTAATTGGAAACCTATTTCCAATTCATATTCTTAATTCTGATTAACTGTATTTTATAACCACCTATCGGAAAAATCTCAAATTATAAAAAACAGTTCCCTCCTAAAAATTAAGTTGAAAAATATACTTTTTATTTATTATTATTTTTTTTATTACACCGATGTACTATATAAATAAGTACTTTAAAACACTGTTCTTTTTTTAATGTCAATAAAGTAAGTCATTTTATTACAAACGGCTTTGTTCAAAATGTTTTCTTTGCACTATACTTAGTTATTTTTAGTGTTTTAAAATATAATTTTTTTTTATAAGAAGATACTAAGTTAAACATGTTAAATACTTAATTATTTACATAAATACCTTTACGATGATATTTAAAATAAAATAGATATCATCTTTAAAATATAAATTTGTTAAAACGGTAGCAAGACCATTTACAATACCTATAGTTATGGAATTGCATACATTTATGGGTATTTGGCTAAGAGGAATATGTTGTCATTATTAGACCATTGCCCTAGAAGGATGCTCAACATTTATAAGTAAAACAATAATCGAGTATTGCAATATTCTTCTCTCTCTGAAGAAGTTAATGTTACATACCATAGTATTACTTACAAATGTGTAGACATATAAGTCAGTACTACTGCTCACTTAATTCTTCATTTTCACATTATAAGGTATTAGTACAAACTTATAAAACACTCACCTTGGCACTTTATTAGATATTTTGACGGCAATTAAAAGTTGTTTGTAAATATCTTTTATGATACATGATTAAGGTATATTAATATTAATGACAAAAATTAAATTTTTTAATTAAAACAATTAAATTGCACATAAAATCTGTAGCCATATTTAACTTCAACTTTTCGTAAGTATTATTTTGTTAGGTATAAAAGGTAGAATAACTTATTGTATAATGCATATAACAATAAACTAAATGTAATATTTTTTTTGATTTTTAAAAGCTGTAGTTTTAGGTATGTTAAGCATGTTGTTCGTAATCTTTTACTTACTTAGCAGGATTTAAAATAAGGTATTTCCATTAGCAAAATAAGGTATTTCCATTAGCAAAATAAGGTATTTCCATTAGCAAAATAAGGTATTTCCATTAGCAAAATAAGTTATTTCCATTAGCAAAATAAGGTATTTCCATTAGCAAAATAAGGTATTTCCATTAGCAAAGTAAGTTATTTCCATTAGCAAAATAAGGTATTTCCATTAGCAAAATAAGGTATTTCCATTAGCAAAATAAGTTATTTTGGCAGGTACCCTTAGCAAAATAAGATATTTCCATTAGAAAAATAAGGTATTTCCATTAGCAAAATAAGGTATTTCCATTATCAAAATAAGGTATTTCCATTAGCAAAATAAGTTATTTCCATTAGCAAAATAAGGTATTTCCATTAGCAAAATAAGGTATTTCCATTAGCAAAATAAGTTATTTTGGCAGGTACCCTTAGCAAAATAAGATATTTCCATTAGAAAAATAAGGCATTTCCATTAGCAAAATAAGGTATTTCCATTAGCAAAATAAGTTATTTCCATTAGCAAAATAAGGTATTTCCATTAGCAAAATAAGTTATTTTGGCAGGTACCCTTATCAAAATAAGATATTTCCATTAGAAAAATAAGGTATTTCCATTATCAAAATAAGGTATTTCTATTAACAAAATAAGTTATTTCCATTAGCAAAATAAGGTATTTCCATTAGCAAAATAAGGTATTTCCATTAGCAAAATAAGTTATTTTGGCAGGTACCCTTAGCAAAATAAGATATTTCCATTAGAAAAATAAGGCATTTCCATTAGCAAAATAAGGTATTTTCATTAGCAAAATAAGGTATTTCCATTAGCAAAATAAGGTATTTCCATTAGCAAAATAAGGTATTTCCATTCGAAAAATAAGGCATTTCCATTAGCAAAATAAGGTATTTCCATTAGCAAAATAAGGTATTTCCATTAGCAAAATAAGGTATTTCCATTAGAAAAATAAGTGTTTTCCATTAGCAAAATAAGGTATTTCCATTAGCAAAATAAGTTGTTTTGGCAGGTACCCTTAGCAAAATAAGATATTTCCACTAGAAAAATAAGGCATTTCCATTAGCAAAATCAAGTATTTCCATTAGCAAAATAAGGTATTTCCATTAGCAAAATAAGGTATTTCAATTAGCAAAATAAGGTATTTCCATTAGCAAAATAAGGCATTTCCATGAGCCAAATAAATTATTTTGGCTGGTACCCTTAGCAAAATAAGATATTTCCATTAGAAAAATAAGGCATTTCCATTAGAATAATCAGGTATTTCCATTAACAAAATAAGTTATTTCCATTAGCAAAATAAGTTATTTCCATTAGCAAAATAAGGTATTTCCATTAGCAAAATAAGGTATTTCCATTAGCAAAATTAAGTTGAATATCGCTAATAAAATCCGAAATGAGGGGTAAAGACAGATATAACTCAATTTAGTTCATAGATATGAATGCATTATCATTCAGTTAGCTCTTAGATATCACCCACTACTACAGAACTGCAGGCCGTCTGGTCAATTATAAACCTGGAATGATGATCCTTTGGTAGTAAGTAGCTTATTTACATCTATACATCATTGGTGCCATAATTCATACCAAAAGTGCACGACTGGGTGTATTCAAAGTTATAAAATAATTTGTGTCTGTCTTTTTATTTTAAATTATGTTTTTTCATTCATCATATTGTTGTTGGACAGCTTTTAATAAAAATGTTTACTTCTAATTAATTGTTATTTTTCTTTGCTGTACTGAGGTATAATTGACGATGAAATATGTTTTATCAATATACTTAATAGTCTTACGTATATTAATATTTAAGCTGTCCAATACAAAATACATTATTATGTCCTATTAAAATTACATTAATCGTTATAATTTATTCATCATAGTATCGTATCTGTACAAAACATATGTAACACATTTACAGTGACACTGTAACACATTTACAGTGACACTGTAATTTTGGTACGATTTGCCACAAAGTACCGTTACAATTACTCATAAGATAAAACTTACAACTCAAAACATCTTTAAATACCTGGGGTACTTACAACTCATAAGAAAAACTACACGCGCATGCTTAACGCCTACTACTGGCAGTAATTTATACTGGAGCGATAAGTCAATAAAATGATTATTAGATTTGGTTTATAACACCTTTGCCTGTTGTTAAAAAGTCTAATGTGCCTCCCCATATTAGCTTCTTAATAACTTTCAAAACCACTCATAATGTTCAATTTTACTCTAACCTATAGTTGCATGATGTAATTAGATTTAAATACAAATGCATCTGTATCTTTTTAAAATCTGTCTTATTTTAAAATCTCTTTTAAATCTGTCTTATTTTATGGAGAGTTTGTGTAGCTATACAATATATATAATAATGTCTATATATTACATCTATATAATGCAATCTATATAATATGTAATAATGAAGGTTTTCTTTCATTACAGATACGAAAATTTAAAGCAACAAAACTATCACATGTCGTTTTACTCTTATTTTAATTATTTACAGTAAAATTTTACACTTATACTTTTTACTTAAAACAAACATAAAATGATCCACATGTTTATATCAAACCTTAAGAGCGTATGTACTTGGATTTAAAACTCATCAAAGTAAGATTTCATAAGCTTACTCCAATCCCTTATACAAATATAGTAAGAAATTAATTATTTTACTGGTGGAGTCTATACCTAACATGTGTACTAGACTATTATATTAAAGCATTTTTATATCGGTTTTGTGGTACCTGTGGTCATTGATTAAACTAACCAACCCTCGGATGAACTACGAGCTGTGTTTCTATATTTTATCATACCGTGTAATAATACCTTGTGTCCATTTAGTTAAAGGCCCGTTTACTGTAAATGTTTATGTTTGGGCCAAATCATTAGTGTTCTGTTGTTTTTAACTAACAGAATATATATTTGAAAATTTAATTTGCAAACACACAATGTCCATAATCAATTGTGAAGCATACAACATTGTTGTAATTCTTATTACATATATTGGTACAATACGAAATTGTCATATGTGTCATGTGTAAATAAATGCTACTTAAATCTTAAATCGATTTAAAATAACTATACATTGATAAATTTAAATTGATATGAATCAATATAAAATCACTAAATTTACTTACACATATTACAATGATGTGTCGTAACTATATATCTAATAAGAACTACAAAAAACCAATTAATAAATTTTACGACCTCTAGGGGCCAAGAAAACAATATTTTATGTAATATACAAGAACTTATTTTCTTGAAAACATAAAATTCTAAAATTTATAAAACTTATAGGAAACATGTTTATCAACCACTTATTAAAATACAAAAGCGCCACATAAGCGGATTTTTTAATAATAACGGTGTAAATTTAATGTATAGTGAGAATTAATTAAAGTCCCGATAACTTTTTTGTTCTAACTAAGATAACAATTATTAGAACTTATAATAAAATTTTAAAATTCATTTGTTAGTGCAAAAATACACAAGAAAAAAACAATGGGACAGTTGAAGTTTTCGCAGGTCTCTTGGTTTTGTAGAAAACAACATTCAAACTCGGGTGCACATAATTTTTGCACCGACCAGTAGTTTTGTATTTTCAACTTCCATTATGAAATCACTAAATAGTAATACTAATTTT
>JAQJVL010000116.1:260000-287888 GCA_035578905.1 Stictocephala bisonia | reverse complement strand
ACCCTCTATAGTTTTAACACCAGCTATCTTCTGGTGTAGAGGAAAGGAGAAAGAAAGGAACACTAACTTAGTTCGATACTTGTCGTAAACAAAATCTGATAAGTAGCCCCTCAAGAACTTAGGACAGACTACCCTTCTATAGTTTAACCCACCAGCTATCTTCTTTTTTTTTTTTTTTTTTTTTTTTTTTTTTTTTTTTTTTTTTTTTTTTTTTTTTTTTTTTTTTTTTTTTTTTTTTTTTTTTTTTTTTTTTTTTTTTTTTTTTTTTTTTTTTTTTTTTTTTTTTTTTTTTTTTTTTTTTTTTTTTTTTTTTTTTTTTTTTTTTTTTTTTTTTTTTTTTTTTTTTTTTTTTTTTTTTTTTTTTTTTTTTTTTTTTTTTTTTTTTTTTTTTTTTTTTTTTTTTTTTTTTTTTTTTTTTTTTTTTTTTTTTTTTTTTTTTTTTTTTTTTTTTTTTTTTTTTTTTTTTTTTTTTTTTTTTTTTTTTTTTTTTTTTTTTTTTTTTTTTTTTTTTTTTTTTTTTTTTTTTTTTTTTTTTTTTTTTTTTTTTTTTTTTTTTTTTTTTTTTTTTTTTTTTTTTTTTTTTTTTTTTTTTTTTTTTTTTTTTTTTTTTTTTTTTTTTTTTTTTTTTTTTTTTTTTTTTTTTTTTTTTTTTTTTTTTTTTTTTTTTTTTTTTTTTTTTTTTTTTTTTTTTTTTTTTTTTTTTTTTTTTTTTTTTTTTTTTTTTTTTTTTTTTTTTTTTTTTTTTTTTTTTTTTTTTTTTTTTTTTTTTTTTTTTTTTTTTTTTTTTTTTTTTTTTTTTTTTTTTTTTTTTTTTTTTTTTTTTTTTTTTTTTTTTTTTTTTTTTTTTTTTTTTTTTTTTTTTTTTTTTTTTTTTTTTTTTTTTTTTTTTTTTTTTTTTTTTTTTTTTTTTTTTTTTTTTTTTTTTTTTTTTTTTTTTTTTTTTTTTTTTTTTTTTTTTTTTTTTTTTTTTTTTTTTTTTTTTTTTTTTTTTTTTTTTTTTTTTTTTTTTTTTTTTTTTTTTTTTTTTTTTTTTTTTTTTTTTTTTTTTTTTTTTTTTTTTTTTTTTTTTTTTTTTTTTTTTTTTTTTTTTTTTTTTTTTTTTTTTTTTTTTTTTTTTTTTTTTTTTTTTTTTTTTTTTTTTTTTTTTTTTTTTTTTTTTTTTTTTTTTTTTTTTTTTTTTTTTTTTTTTTTTTTTTTTTTTTTTTTTTTTTTTTTTTTTTTTTTTTTTTTTTTTTTTTTTTTTTTTTTTTTATCTTCTGGTGTAGAAGAAGGAGAAAGAAAGTAACACGTAACTTGGTTCGATACTTGTCGTAAACACAATCTAATAAGTAGCTGCTCAAGAACTTATGACAGACTACCCTTCTATAGTTTAACACCAGCTATCTTCTGGTGTAGAGGAAGGAGAAAGAAAGTAACACGTAACTTGGTTCGATACTTGTCGTAAACACAATCTAATAAGTAGCTGCTCAAGAACTTATGACAGACTACCCTTCTATAGTTTAACACCAGCTATCTTCTGGTGTAGAAGAAGGAGAAAGAAAGTAACACGTAACTTGGTTCGATACTTGTCGTAAACACAATCTAATAAGTAGCTGCTCAAGAACTTATGACAGACTACCCTTCTATAGTTTAACACCAGCTATCTTCTGGTGTAGAGGAAGGAGAAAGAAAGTAACACGTAACTTGGTTCGATACTTGTCGTAAACACAATCTGATAAGTAGCTGCTCAAGAACTTATGACAGACTACCCTTCTATAGTTTAACACCAGCTATCTTCTGGTGTAGAAGAAGGAGAAAGAAAGTAACACGTAACTTGGTTCGATTCTTGTCGTAAATACAATCTGATAAGTAGCTGCTCAAGAACTTATGACAGACTACCCTTCTATAGTTTAACACCAGCTATCTTCTGGTGTAGAAGAAGGAGAAAGAAAGTAACACGTAACTTGGTTCGATACTTGTCGTAAACACAATCTAATAAGTAGCTGCTCAAGAACTTATGACAAACTACCCTTCTATAGTTTACTACCTTCTGGTGTAGAAGAAGGAGAAAGAAAGTAACACGTAACTTGGTTCGATACTTGTCGTAAATACAATCTGATAAGTAGCTGCTCAAGAACTTATGACAGACTACCCTTCTATAGTTTAACACCAGCTATCTTCTGGTGTAGAGGAAGGAGAAAGAAAGTAACACGTAACTTGGTTCGATACTTGTCGTAAACACAATCTAATAAGTAGCTGCTCAAGAACTTATGACAAACTACCCTTCTATAGTTTAACACCAGCTATCTTCTGGTGTAGAGAAGGAGAAAGAAAGTAACACGTAACTTGGTTCGATACTTGTCGTAAACACAATCTGATAAGTAGCTGCTCAAGAACTTATGACAGACTACCCTTCTATAGTTTAACACCAGCTATCTTCTGGTGTAGAGGAAGGAGAAAGAAAGTAACACGTAACTTGGTTCGATACTTGTCGTAAACACAATCTAATAAGTAGCTGCTCAAGAACTTATGACAGACTACCCTTCTATAGTTTAACACCAGCTATCTTCTGGTGTAGAAGAAGGAGAAAGAAAGTAACACGTAACTTGGTTCGATACTTGTCGTAAACACAATCTAATAAGTAGCAGCTCAAGAACTTATAACAGACTACCCTTCTATAGTTTAACACCAGCTATCTTCTGGTGTAGAGGAAGGAGAAAGAAAGTAACACGTAACTTGGTTCGATACTTGTCGTAAACACAATCTGATAAGTAGCTGCTCAAGAACTTATGACAGACTACCCTTCTATAGTTTAACACCAGCTATCTTCTGGTGTAGAGGAAGGAGAAAGAAAGTAACACGTAACTTGGTTCGATACTTGTCGTAAATACAATCTAATAAGTAGCTGCTCAAGAACTTATGACAGACTACCCTTCTATAGTTTAACACCAGCTATCTTCTGGTGTAGAGGAAGGAGAAAGAAAGTAACACGTAACTTGGTTCGATACTTGTCGTAAACACAATCTAATAAGTAGCTGCTCAAGAACTTATGACAAACTACCCTTCTATAGTTTAACACCAGCTATCTTCTGGTGTAGAAGAAGGAGAAAGAAAGTAACACGTAACTTGGTTCGATACTTGTCGTAAACACAATCTGATAAGTAGCTGCTCAAGAACTTATGACAGACTACCCTTCTATAGTTTAACACCAGCTATCTTCTGGTGTAGAAGAAGGAGAAAGAAAGTAACACGTAACTTGGTTCGATACTTGTCGTAAACACAATCTAATAAGTAGCTGCTCAAGAACTTATAACAGACTACCCTTCTATAGTTTAACACCAGCTATCTTCTGGTGTAGAGGAAGGAGAATGAAAGTAACACGTAACTTGGTTCGATACTTGTCGTAAACACAATCTGATAAGTAGCTGCTCAAGAACTTATGACAGACTACCCTTCTATAGTTTAACACCAGCTATCTTCTGGTGTAGAAGAAGGAGAAAGAAAGGAACACGTAACTTGGTTCGATACTTGTCGTAAACACAATCTGATAAGTAGCTGCTCAAGAACTTATGACAGACTACCCTTCTATAGTTTAACACCAGCTATCTTCTGGTGTAGAGGAAGGAGAAAGAAAGTAACACGTAACTTGGTTCGATACTTGTCGTAAACACAATCTAATAAGTAGCTGCTCAAGAACTTATGACAAACTACCCTTCTATAGTTTACTACCTTCTGGTGTAGAAGAAGGAGAAAGAAAGTAACACGTAACTTGGTTCGATACTTGTCGTAAACACAATCTAATAAGTAGCTGCTCAAGAACTTATGACAGACTACCCTTCTATAGTTTAACACCAGCTATCTTCTGGTGTAGAAGAAGGAGAAAGAAAGTAACACGTAACTCGGTTCGATACTTGTCGTAAACACAATCTAATAAGTAGCAGCTCAAGAACTTATAACAAACTACCCTTCTATAGTTTAACACCAGCTATCTTCTGGTGTAGAGGAAGGAGAAAGAAAGTAACACGTAACTTGGTTCGATACTTGTCGTAAACACAATCTAATAAGTAGCTGCTCAAGAACTTATGACAGACTACCCTTCTATAGTTTAACACCAGCTATCTTCTGGTGTAGAAGAAGGAGAAAGAAAGTAACACGTAACTTGGTTCGATACTTGTCGTAAACACAATCTAATAAGTAGCTGCTCAAGAACTTATGACAGACTACCCTTCTATAGTTTAACACCAGCTATCTTCTGGTATAGAGGAAGGAGAAAGAAAGTAACACGTAACTTGGTTCGATACTTGTCGTAAACACAATCTGATAAGTAGCTGCTCAAGAACTTATGACAGACTACCCTTCTATAGTTTAACACCAGCTATCTTCTGGTGTAGAAGAAGGAGAAAGAAAGGAACACGTAACTTGGTTCGATACTTGTCGTAAACACAATCTAATAAGTAGCTGCTCAAGAACTTATGACAAACTACCCTTCTATAGTTTACTACCTTCTGGTGTAGAAGAAGGAGAAAGAAAGTAACACGTAACTTGGTTCGATACTTGTCGTAAACACAATCTGATAAGTAGCTGCTCAAGAACTTATGACAGACTACCCTTCTATAGTTTAACACCAGCTATCTTCTGGTGTAGAAGAAGGAGAAAGAAAGTAACACGTAACTTGGTTCGATACTTGTCGTAAACACAATCTAATAAGTAGCTGCTCAAGTACTTATAACAAACTACCCTTCTATAGTTTAACACCAGCTATCTTCTGGTGTAGAGGAAGGAGAAAGAAAGTAACACGTAACTTGGTTCGATTCTTGTCGTAAATACAATCTGATAAGTAGCTGCTCAAGAACTTATGACAGACTACCCTTCTATAGTTTAACACCAGCTATCTTCTGGTGTAGAGAAGGAGAAAGAAAGTAACACGTAACTTGGTTCGATACTTGTCGTAAACACAATCTGATAAGTAGCTGCTCAAGAACTTATGACAGACTACCCTTCTATAGTTTAACACCAGCTATCTTCTGGTGTAGAGGAAGGAGAAAGAAAGTAACACGTAACTTGGTTCGATACTTGTCGTAAACACAATCTGATAAGTAGCTGCTCAAGAACTTATGACAGACTACCCTTCTATAGTTTAACACCAGCTATCTTCTGGTGTAGAGGAAGGAGAAAGAAAGTAACACGTAACTTGGTTCGATACTTGTCGTAAACACAATCTAATAAGTAGCTGCTCAAGAACTTATGACAGACTACCCTTCTATAGTTTAACACCAGCTATCTTCTGGTGTAGAGGAAGGAGAAAGAAAGTAACACGTAACTTGGTTCGATACTTGTCGTAAACACAATCTGATAAGTAGCTGCTCAAGAACTTATGACAGACTACCCTTCTATAGTTTAACACCAGCTATCTTCTGGTGTAGAAGGAAGGAGAAAGAAAGTAACACGTAACTTGGTTCGATACTTGTCGTAAACACAATCTAATAAGTAGCTGCTCAAGAACTTATGACAGACTACCCTTCTATAGTTTAACACCAGCTATCTTCTGGTGTAGAGGAAGGAGAAAGAAAGTAACACGTAACTTGGTTCGATACTTGTCGTAAACACAATCTAATAAGTAGCTGCTCAAGAACTTATGACAGACTACCCTTCTATAGTTTAACACCAGCTATCTTCTGGTGTAGAAGAAGGAGAAAGAAAGTAACACGTAACTTGGTTCGATACTTGTCGTAAACACAATCTAATAAGTAGCTGCTCAAGAACTTATGACAGACTACCCTTCTATAGTTTAACACCAGCTATCTTCTGGTGTAGAGGAAGGAGAAAGAAAGTAACACGTAACTTGGTTCGATACTTGTCGTAAACACAATCTAATAAGTAGCTGCTCAAGAACTTATGACAAACTACCCTTCTATAGTTTAACACCAGCTATCTGGTGTAGAAGAAGGAGAAAGAAAGTAACACGTAACTTGGTTCGATACTTGTCGTAAACACAATCTGATAAGTAGCTGCTCAAGAACTTATGACAGACTACCCTTCTATAGTTTAACACCAGCTATCTTCTGGTGTAGAGGAAGGAGAAAGAAAGTAACACGTAACTTGGTTCGATACTTGTCGTAAACACAATCTAATAAGTAGCTGCTCAAGAACTTATGACAAACTACCCTTCTATAGTTTAACACCAGCTATCTTCTGGTGTAGAGGAAGGAGAAAGAAAGTAACACGTAACTTGGTTCGATACTTGTCGTAAACACAATCTGATAAGTAGCTGCTCAAGAACTTATGACAGACTACCCTTCTATAGTTTAACACCAGCTATCTTCTGGTGTAGAGGAAGGAGAAAGAAAGTAACACGTAACTTGGTTCGATACTTGTCGTAAACACAATCTAATAAGTAGCTGCTCAAGAACTTATGACAAACTACCCTTCTATAGTTTAACACCAGCTATCTTCTGGTGTAGAGGAAGGAGAAAGAAAGTAACACGTAACTTGGTTCGATACTTGTCGTAAACACAATCTAATAAGTAGCTGCTCAAGAACTTATGACAGACTACCCTTCTATAGTTTAACACCAGCTATCTTCTGGTGTAGAGAAGGAGAAAGAAAGTAACACGTAACTTGGTTCGATACTTGTCGTAAACACAATCTGATAAGTAGCTGCTCAAGAACTTATGACAGACTACCCTTCTATAGTTTAACACCAGCTATCTTCTGGTGTAGAGGAAGGAGAAAGAAAGTAACACGTAACTTGGTTCGATACTTGTCGTAAACACAATCTGATAAGTAGCTGCTCAAGAACTTATGACAGACTACCCTTCTATAGTTTAACACCAGCTATCTTCTGGTGTAGAAGAAGGAGAAAGAAAGTAACACGTAACTTGGTTCGATACTTGTCGTAAACACAATCTGATAAGTAGCTGCTCAAGAACTTATGACAGACTACCCTTCTATAGTTTAACACCAGCTATCTTCTGGTGTAGAGGAAGGAGAAAGAAAGTAACACGTAACTTGGTTCGATACTTGTCGTAAACACAATCTAATAAGTAGCTGCTCAAGAACTTATGACAGACTACCCTTCTATAGTTTAACACCAGCTATCTTCTGGTGTAGAGGAAGGAGAAAGAAAGTAACACGTAACTTGGTTCGATACTTGTCGTAAACACAATCTGATAAGTAGCTGCTCAAGAACTTATGACAGACTACCCTTCTATAGTTTAACACCAGCTATCTTCTGGTGTAGAGGAAGGAGAAAGAAAGTAACACGTAACTTGGTTCGATACTTGTCGTAAACACAATCTAATAAGTAGCTGCTCAAGAACTTATGACAAACTACCCTTCTATAGTTTAACACCAGCTATCTTCTGGTGTAGAGGAAGGAGAAAGAAAGTAACACGTAACTTGGTTCGATACTTGTCGTAAACACAATCTAATAAGTAGCTGCTCAAGAACTTATGACAGACTACCCTTCTATAGTTTAACACCAGCTATCTTCTGGTGTAGAGGAAGGAGAAAGAAAGTAACACGTAACTTGGTTCGATACTTGTCGTAAACACAATCTGATAAGTAGCTGCTCAAGAACTTATGACAGACTACCCTTCTATAGTTTAACACCAGCTATCTTCTGGTGTAGAGGAAGGAGAAAGAAAGTAACACGTAACTTGGTTCGATACTTGTCGTAAACACAATCTGATAAGTAGCTGCTCAAGAACTTATGACAGACTACCCTTCTATAGTTTAACACCAGCTATCTTCTGGTGTAGAGGAAGGAGAAAGAAAGTAACACGTAACTTGGTTCGATACTTGTCGTAAACACAATCTAATAAGTAGCTGCTCAAGAACTTATGACAGACTACCCTTCTATAGTTTAACACCAGCTATCTTCTGGTGTAGAGGAAGGAGAAAGAAAGTAACACGTAACTTGGTTCGATACTTGTCGTAAACACAATCTGATAAGTAGCTGCTCAAGAACTTATGACAGACTACCCTTCTATAGTTTAACACCAGCTATCTTCTGGTGTAGAGGAAGGAGAAAGAAAGTAACACGTAACTTGGTTCGATACTTGTCGTAAACACAATCTGATAAGTAGCTGCTCAAGAACTTATGACAGACTACCCTTCTATAGTTTAACACCAGCTATCTTCTGGTGTAGAGGAAGGAGAAAGAAAGTAACACGTAACTTGGTTCGATACTTGTCGTAAACACAATCTAATAAGTAGCTGCTCAAGAACTTATGACAGACTACCCTTCTATAGTTTAACACCAGCTATCTTCTGGTGTAGAGGAAGGAGAAAGAAAGTAACACGTAACTTGGTTCGATACTTGTCGTAAACACAATCTAATAAGTAGCTGCTCAAGAACTTATGACAGACTACCCTTCTATAGTTTAACACCAGCTATCTTCTGGTGTAGAAGGAAGGAGAAAGAAAGTAACACGTAACTTGGTTCGATACTTGTCGTAAACACAATCTGATAAGTAGCTGCTCAAGAACTTATGACAGACTACCCTTCTATAGTTTAACACCAGCTATCTTCTGGTGTAGAGGAAGGAGAAAGAAAGTAACACGTAACTTGGTTCGATACTTGTCGTAAACACAATCTAATAAGTAGCTGCTCAAGAACTTATGACAGACTACCCTTCTATAGTTTAACACCAGCTATCTTCTGGTGTAGAGGAAGGAGAAAGAAAGTAACACGTAACTTGGTTCGATACTTGTCGTAAACACAATCTAATAAGTAGCTGCTCAAGAACTTATGACAGACTACCCTTCTATAGTTTAACACCAGCTATCTTCTGGTGTAGAAGAAGGAGAAAGAAAGTAACACGTAACTTGGTTCGATACTTGTCGTAAACACAATCTGATAAGTAGCTGCTCAAGAACTTATGACAGACTACCCTTCTATAGTTTAACACCAGCTATCTTCTGGTGTAGAGGAAGGAGAAAGAAAGTAACACGTAACTTGGTTCGATACTTGTCGTAAACACAATCTAATAAGTAGCTGCTCAAGAACTTATGACAGACTACCCTTCTATAGTTTAACACCAGCTATCTTCTGGTGTAGAGGAAGGAGAAAGAAAGTAACACGTAACTTGGTTCGATACTTGTCGTAAACACAATCTGATAAGTAGCTGCTCAAGAACTTATGACAGACTACCCTTCTATAGTTTAACACCAGCTATCTTCTGGTGTAGAGGAAGGAGAAAGAAAGTAACACGTAACTTGGTTCGATACTTGTCGTAAACACAATCTGATAAGTAGCTGCTCAAGAACTTATGACAGACTACCCTTCTATAGTTTAACACCAGCTATCTTCTGGTGTAGAGGAAGGAGAAAGAAAGTAACACGTAACTTGGTTCGATACTTGTCGTAAACACAATCTGATAAGTAGCTGCTCAAGAACTTATGACAGACTACCCTTCTATAGTTTAACACCAGCTATCTTCTGGTGTAGAGGAAGGAGAAAGAAAGTAACACGTAACTTGGTTCGATACTTGTCGTAAACACAATCTAATAAGTAGCTGCTCAAGAACTTATGACAGACTACCCTTCTATAGTTTAACACCAGCTATCTTCTGGTGTAGAAGGAAGGAGAAAGAAAGTAACACGTAACTTGGTTCGATACTTGTCGTAAACACAATCTGATAAGTGGCTGCTCAAGAACTTATGACAGACTACCCTTCTATAGTTTAACACCAGCTATCTTCTGGTGTAGAAGAAGAAGAAAGAAAGTAACACGTAACTTGGTTTGATACTTGTCGTAAACACAACCTAATAAGTAGCTGCTCAAGAACTTATGACAGACTATACTTTTAAAGTTTAACACCAGCTATCTTCAGGTGTAGAGGAAGGAGAAAGAAAGTAACACGTAACTTGGTTCGATACTTGTCGTAAACACAATCTAATAAGTAGCTGCTCAAGAACTTATGACAGACTACCCTTCTATAGTTTAACACCAGCTATCTTCTGGTGTAGAGGAAGGAGAAAGAAAGTAACACGTAACTTGGTTCGATACTTGTCGTAAACACAATCTGATAAGTAGCTGCTCAAGAACTTATGACAGACTACCCTTCTATAGTTTAACACCAGCTATCTTCTGGTGTAGAGGAAGGAGAAAGAAAGTAACACGTAACTTGGTTCGATACTTGTCGTAAACACAATCTAATAAGTAGCTGCTCAAGAACTTATGACAAACTACCCTTCTATAGTTTAACACCAGCTATCTTCTGGTGTAGAGGAAGGAGAAAGAAAGTAACACGTAACTTGGTTCGATACTTGTCGTAAACACAATCTGATAAGTAGCTGCTCAAGAACTTATGACAGACTACCCTTCTATAGTTTAACACCAGCTATCTTCTGGTGTAGAGGAAGGAGAAAGAAAGTAACACGTAACTTGGTTCGATACTTGTCGTAAACACAATCTAATAAGTAGCTGCTCAAGAACTTATGACAGACTACCCTTCTATAGTTTAACACCAGCTATCTTCTGGTGTAGAGGAAGGAGAAAGAAAGTAACACGTAACTTGGTTCGATACTTGTCGTAAACACAATCTAATAAGTAGCTGCTCAAGAACTTATGACAAACTACCCTTCTATAGTTTAACACCAGCTATCTTCTGGTGTAGAAGAAGGAGAAAGAAAGTAACACGTAACTTGGTTCGATACTTGTCGTAAACACAATCTGATAAGTAGCTGCTCAAGAACTTATGACAGACTACCCTTCTATAGTTTAACACCAGCTATCTTCTGGTGTAGAGGAAGGAGAAAGAAAGTAACACGTAACTTGGTTCGATACTTGTCGTAAACACAATCTAATAAGTAGCTGCTCAAGAACTTATGACAGACTACCCTTCTATAGTTTAACACCAGCTATCTTCTGGTGTAGAAGAAGGAGAAAGAAAGTAACACGTAACTTGGTTCGATACTTGTCGTAAACACAATCTAATAAGTAGCTGCTCAAGAACTTATGACAGACTACCCTTCTATAGTTTAACACCAGCTATCTTCTGGTGTAGAGGAAGGAGAAAGAAAGTAACACGTAACTTGGTTCGATACTTGTCGTAAACACAATCTAATAAGTAGCTGCTCAAGAACTTATGACAAACTACCCTTCTATAGTTTAACACCAGCTATCTTCTGGTGTAGAGGAAGGAGAAAGAAAGTAACACGTAACTTGGTTCGATACTTGTCGTAAACACAATCTGATAAGTAGCTGCTCAAGAACTTATAACAGACTACCCTTCTATAGTTTAACACCAGCTATCTTCTGGTGTAGAGGAAGGAGAAAGAAAGTAACACGTAACTTGGTTCGATACTTGTCGTAAACACAATCTAATAAGTAGCTGCTCAAGAACTTATGACAAACTACCCTTCTATAGTTTAACACCAGCTATCTTCTGGTGTAAAGGAAGGAGAAAGAAAGTAACACGTAACTTGGTTCGATACTTGTCGTAAACACAATCTGATAAGTAGCTGCTCAAGAACTTATGACAGACTACCCTTCTATAGTTTAACACCAGCTATCTTCTGGTGTAGAGGAAGGAGAAAGAAAGTAACACGTAACTTGGTTCGATACTTGTCGTAAACACAATCTAATATGTAGCAGCTCAAGAACTTATAACAAACTACCCTTCTATAGTTTAACACCAGCTATCTTCTGGTATAGAGGAAGGAGAAAGAAAGTAACACGTAACTTGGTTCGATACTTGTCGTAAACACAATCTGATAAGTAGCTGCTCAAGAACTTATGACAGACTACCCTTCTATAGTTTAACACCAGCTATCTTCTGGTGTAGAGGAAGGAGAAAGAAAGTAACACGTAACTTGGTTCGATACTTGTCGTAAACACAATCTGATAAGTAGCTGCTCAAGAACTTATGACAGACTACCCTTCTATAGTTTAACACCAGCTATCTTCTGGTGTAGAGGAAGGAGAAAGAAAGTAACACGTAACTTGGTTCGATACTTGTCGTAAACACAATCTGATAAGTAGCTGCTCAAGAACTTATGACAGACTACCCTTCTATAGTTTAACACCAGCTATCTTCTGGTGTAGAGGAAGGAGAAAGAAAGTAACACGTAACTTGGTTCGATACTTGTCGTAAACACAATCTAATAAGTAGCAGCTCAAGAACTTATAACAAACTACCCTTCTATAGTTTAACACCAGCTATCTTCTGGTGTAGAGGAAGGAGAAAGAAAGTAACACGTACCTTGGTTCGATTCTTGTCGTAAACACAATCTGATAAGTAGCTGCTCAAGAACTTATGACAGACTACCCTTCTATAGTTTAACACCAGCTATCTTCTGGTGTAGAGGAAGGAGAAAGAAAGTAACACGTAACTTGGTTCGATTCTTGTCGTAAACACAATCTAATAAGTAGCTGCTCAAGAACTTATGACAAACTACCCTTCTATAGATTACTACCTTCTGGTGTAGAAGAAGGTGAAAGAAAGTAACACGTAACTTGGTTCGATACTTGTCGTAAACACAATCTAATAAGTAGCTGCTCAAGAACTTATAACAGACTACCCTTCTATAGTTTAACACCAGCTATCTTCTGGTGTAGAAGAAGGAGAAAGAAAGTAACACGGAACTTGGTTCGATGCTTGTCGTAAACACAATCTAATAAGTAGCTGCTCAAGAAATTATGACAGACTACCCTTCTATAGTTTAACACCACCTATCTTCTGGTGTAGAGGAAGGAGAAAGAAAGTAACACGTAACTTGGTTCGATACTTGTCGTAAACACAATCTAATAAGTAGCTGCTCAAGAACTTATGACAAACTACCCTTCTATAGTTTACACCAGCTATCTTCTGGTGAAGAAGAAGGAGAAAAAAAGGAACACGTAACTTGGTTCGATTCTTGTCGTAAATACAATCTGATAAGTAGCTGCTCAAGAACTTATAACAGACTACCCTTCTATAGTTTAACACCAGCTATCTTCTGGTGTAGAGGAAGGAGAAAGAAAGTAACACGTAACTTGGTTCGATACTTGTCGTAAACACAATCTGATAAGTAGCTGCTCAAGAACTTATGACAAACTACCCTTCTATAGTTTAACACCAGCTATCTTCTGGTGTAGAAGAAGGAGAAAGAAAGTAACACGTAACTTGGTTCGATACTTGTCGTAAATACAATCTGATAAGTAGCTGCTCAAGAACTTATAACAGACTACCCTTCTATAGTTTAACACCAGCTATCTTCTGGTGTAGAAGAAGGAGAAAGAAAGTAACACGTAACTTGGTTCGATACTTGTCGTAAACACAATCTAATAAGTAGCTGCTCAAGAAATTATGACAGACTACCCTTCTATAGTTTAACACCAGCTATCTTCTGGTGTAGAGGAAGGAGAAAGAAAGTAACACGTAACTTGGTTCGATACTTGTCGTAAACACAATCTGATAAGTAGCTGCTCAAGAACTTATGACAGACTACCCTTCTATAGTTTAACACCAGCTATCTTCTGGTGTAGAGGAAGGAGAAAGAAAGTAACACGTAACTTGGTTCGATACTTGTCGTAAACACAATCTGATAAGTAGCTGCTCAAGAACTTATGACAGACTACCCTTCTATAGTTTAACACCAGCTATCTTCTGGTGTAGAGGAAGGAGAAAGAAAGTAACACGTAACTTGGTTCGATACTTGTCGTAAACACAATCTGATAAGTAGCTGCTCAAGAACTTATGACAGACTACCCTTCTATAGTTTAACACCAGCTATCTTCTGGTGTAGAGGAAGGAGAAAGAAAGTAACACGTAACTTGGTTCGATACTTGTCGTAAACACAATCTGATAAGTAGCTGCTCAAGAACTTATGACAGACTACCCTTCTATAGTTTAACACCAGCTATCTTCTGGTGTAGAAGAAGGAGAAAGAAAGTAACACGTAACTTGGTTCGATACTTGTCGTAAACACAATCTGATAAGTAGCTGCTCAAGAACTTATGACAGACTACCCTTCTATAGTTTAACACCAGCTATCTTCTGGTGTAGAGGAAGGAGAAAGAAAGTAACACGTAACTTGGTTCGATACTTGTCGTAAACACAATCTAATAAGTAGCTGCTCAAGTACTTATAACAAACTACCCTTCGATAGTTTAACACCAGCTATCTTCTGGTGTAGAAGAAGGAGAAAGAAAGTAACACGTAACTTGGTTCGATACTTGTCGTAAACACAATCTAATAAGTAGCTGCTCAAGAACTTATGACAGACTACCCTTCTATAGTTTAACACCAGCTATCTTCTGGTGTAGAAGAAGGAGAAAGAAAGGAACACGTAACTTGGTTCGATACTTGTCGTAAACACAATCTAATAAGTAGCAGCTCAAGAACTTATAACAAACTACCCTTCTATAGTTTAACACCAGCTATCTTCTGGTGTAGAGGAAGGAGAAAGAAAGTAACACGTAACTTGGTTCGATACTTGTCGTAAACACAATCTAATAAGTAGCTGCTCAAGAACTTATAACAGACTACCCTTCTATAGTTTAACACCAGCTATCTTCTGGTGTAGAAGAAGGAGAAAGAAAGTAACACGTAACTTGGTTCGATACTTGTAGTAAACACAATTTAATAAGTAGCTGCTCAAGAACTTATGACAGACTACCCTTCTATAGTTTAACACCAGCTATCTTCTGGTGTAGAGGAAGGAGAAAGAAAGTAACACGTAACTTGGTTCGATACTTGTCGTAAATACAATCTGATAAGTAGCTGCTCAAGAACTTATGACAGACTACCCTTCTATAGTTTAACACCAGCTATCTTCTGGTGTAGAGGAAGGAGAAAGAAAGTAACACGTAACTTGGTTCGATACTTGTCGTAAACACAATCTAATAAGTAGCAGCTCAAGAACTTATGACAGACTACCCTTCTATAGTTTAACACCAGCTATCTTCTGGTGTAGAAGAAGGAGAAAGAAAGTAACACGTAACTTGGTTCGATACTTGTCGTAAACACAATCTGATAAGTAGCTGCTCAAGAACTTATAACAGACTACCCTTCTATAGTTTAACACCAGCTATCTTCTGGTGTAGAGGAAGGAGAAAGAAAGTAACACGTAACTTGGTTCGATACTTGTCGTAAACACAATCTAATAAGTAGCTGCTCAAGAACTTATGACAAACTACCCTTCTATAGTTTAACACCAGCTATCTTCTGGTGTAGAGGAAGGAGAAAGAAAGTAACACGTAACTTGGTTCGATACTTGTCGTAAACACAATCTGATAAGTAGCTGCTCAAGAACTTATGACAGACTACCCTTCTATAGTTTAACACCAGCTATCTTCTGGTGTAGAGAAGGAGAAAGAAAGTAACACGTAACTTGGTTCGATACTTGTCGTAAACACAATCTGATAAGTAGCTGCTCAAGAACTTATGACAGACTACCCTTCTATAGTTTAACACCAGCTATCTTCTGGTGTAGAGGAAGGAGAAAGAAAGTAACACGTAACTTGGTTCGATACTTGTCGTAAACACAATCTGATAAGTAGCTGCTCAAGAACTTATGACAGACTACCCTTCTATAGTTTAACACCAGCTATCTTCTGGTGTAGAGGAAGGAGAAAGAAAGTAACACGTAACTTGGTTCGATACTTGTCGTAAACACAATCTAATAAGTAGCTGCTCAAGAACTTATGACAAACTACCCTTCTATAGTTTAACACCAGCTATCTTCTGGTGTAGAGGAAGGAGAAAGAAAGTAACACGTAACTTGGTTCGATACTTGTCGTAAACACAATCTGATAAGTAGCTGCTCAAGAACTTATGACAGACTACCCTTCTATAGTTTAACACCAGCTATCTTCTGGTGTAGAAGAAGGAGAAAGAAAGTAACACGTAACTTGGTTCGATACTTGTCGTAAACACAATCTAATAAGTAGCTGCTCAAGTACTTATAACAAACTACCCTTCTATAGTTTAACACCAGCTATCTTCTGGTGTAGAGGAAGGAGAAAGAAAGTAACACGTAACTTGGTTCGATACTTGTCGTAAACACAATCTAATAAGTAGCTGCTCAAGAACTTATGACAGACTACCCTTCTATAGTTTAACACCAGCTATCTTCTGGTGTAGAAGAAGGAGAAAGAAAGTAACACGTAACTTGGTTCGATACTTGTCGTAAACACAATCTAATAAGTAGCTGCTCAAGAACTTATGACAGACTACCCTTCTATAGTTTAACACCAGCTATCTTCTGGTGTAGAGGAAGGAGAAAGAAAGTAACACGTAACTTGGTTCGATACTTGTCGTAAACACAATCTGATAAGTAGCTGCTCAAGAACTTATGACAGACTACCCTTCTATAGTTTAACACCAGCTATCTTCTGGTGTAGAGGAAGGAGAAAGAAAGTAACACGTAACTTGGTTCGATACTTGTCGTAAACACAATCTAATAAGTAGCTGCTCAAGAACTTATGACAAACTACCCTTCTATAGTTTACTACCTTCTGGTGTAGAAGAAGGAGAAAGAAAGTAACACGTAACTTGGTTCGGGATTTGTCGTAAACACAATCTAATAAGTAGCAGCTCAAGAACTTATAACAGACTACCCTTCTATAGTTTAACACCAGCTATCTTCTGGTGTAGAGGAAGGAGAAAGAAAGTAACACGTAACTTGGTTCGATACTTGTCGTAAACACAATCTAATAAGTAGCTGCTCAAGAACTTATAACAAACTACCCTTCTATAGTTTAACACCAGCTATCTTCTGGTGTAGAGGAAGGAGAAAGAAAGTAACACGTAACTTGGTTCGATACTTGTCGTAAACACAATCTGATAAGTAGCTGCTCAAGAACTTATGACAGACTACCCTTCTATAGTTTAACACCAGCTATCTTCTGGTGTAGAGGAAGGAGAAAGAAAGTAACACGTAACTTGGTTCGATACTTGTCGTAAACACAATCTAATAAGTAGCTGCTCAAGAACTTATGACAGACTACCCTTCTATAGTTTAACACCAGCTATCTTCTGGTGTAGAGGAAGGAGAAAGAAAGTAACACGTAACTTGGTTCGATACTTGTCGTAAACACAATCTGATAAGTAGCTGCTCAAGAACTTATGACAGACTACCCTTCTATAGTTTAACACCAGCTATCTTCTGGTGTAGAGGAAGGAGAAAGAAAGTAACACGTAACTTGGTTCGATACTTGTCGTAAACACAATCTGATAAGTAGCTGCTCAAGAACTTATGACAGACTACTATTCTATAGTTTAACACCAGCTATCTTCTGGTGTAGAGGAAGGAGAAAGAAAGTAACACGTAACTTGGTTCGATACTTGTCGTAAACACAATCTAATAAGTAGCAGCTCAAGAACTTATAACAAACTACCCTTCTATAGTTTAACACCAGCTATCTTCTGGTGTAGAGGAAGGAGAAAGAAAGTAACACGTAACTTGGTTCGATACTTGTCGTAAACACAATCTGATAAGTAGCTGCTCAAGAACTTATGACAGACTACCCTTCTATAGTTTAACACCAGCTATCTTCTGGTGTAGAAGAAGGAGAAAGAAAGTAACACGTAACTTGGTTCGATACTTGTCGTAAACACAATCTAATAAGTAGCTGCTCAAGAACTTATAACAAACTACCCTTCTATAGTTTAACACCAGCTATCTTCTGGTGTAGAGGAAGGAGAAAGAAAGTAACACGTAACTTGGTTCGATACTTGTCGTAAACACAATCTGATAAGTAGCTGCTCAAGAACTTATGACAGACTACCCTTCTATAGTTTAACACCAGCTATCTTCTGGTGTAGAGGAAGGAGAAAGAAAGTAACACGTAACTTGGTTCGATACTTGTCGTAAACACAATCTAATAAGTAGCTGCTCAAGAACTTATGACAAACTACCCTTCTATAGTTTAACACCAGCTATCTTCTGGTGTAGAAGAAGGAGAAAGAAAGTAACACGTAACTTGGTTCGATACTTGTCGTAAACACAATCTAATAAGTAGCTGCTCAAGAACTTATGACAGACTACCCTTCTATAGTTTAACACCAGCTATCTTCTGGTGTAGAGGAAGGAGAAAGAAAGTAACACGTAACTTGGTTCGATACTTGTCGTAAACACAATCTAATAAGTAGCTGCTCAAGAACTTATGACAAACTACCCTTCTATAGTTTAACACCAGCTATCTTCTGGTGTAGAAGAAGGAGAAAGAAAGTAACACGTAACTCGGTTCGATTCTTGTCGTAAATACAATCTGATAAGTAGCTGCTCAAGAACTTATAACAGACTACCCTTCTATAGTTTAACACCAGCTATCTTCTGGTGTAGAAGAAGGAGAAAGAAAGTAACACGTAACTTGGTTCGATACTTGTCGTAAACACAATCTAATAAGTAGCTGCTCAAGAACTTATGACAGACTACCCTTCTATAGTTTAACACCAGCTATCTTCTGGTGTAGAGGAAGGAGAAAGAAAGTAACACGTAACTTGGTTCGATACTTGTCGTAAACACAATCTGATAAGTAGCTGCTCAAGAACTTATGACAGACTACCCTTCTATAGTTTAACACCAGCTATCTTCTGGTGTAGAGGAAGGAGAAAGAAAGTAACACGTAACTTGGTTCGATACTTGTCGTAAACACAATCTGATAAGTAGCTGCTCAAGAACTTATGACAGACTACCCTTCTATAGTTTAACACCAGCTATCTTCTGGTGTAGAGGAAGGAGAAAGAAAGTAACACGTAACTTGGTTCGATACTTGTCGTAAACACAATCTGATAAGTAGCTGCTCAAGAACTTATGACAGACTACCCTTCTATAGTTTAACACCAGCTATCTTCTGGTGTAGAGGAAGGAGAAAGAAAGTAACACGTAACTTGGTTCGATACTTGTCGTAAACACAATCTGATAAGTAGCTGCTCAAGAACTTATGACAGACTACCCTTCTATAGTTTAACACCAGCTATCTTCTGGTGTAAAGGAAGGAGAAAGAAAGTAACACGTAACTTGGTTCGATACTTGTCGTAAACACAATCTAATATGTAGCAGCTCAAGAACTTATAACAAACTACCCTTCTATAGTTTAAGACCAGCTATCTTCTGGTGTAGAGGAAGGAGAAAGAAAGTAACACGTAACTTGGTTCGATACTTGTCGTAAACACAATCTGATAAGTAGCTGCTCAAGAACTTATGACAGACTACCCTTCTATAGTTTAAGACCAGCTATCTTCTGGTATAGAGGAAGGAGAAAGAAAGTAACACGTAACTTGGTTCGATACTTGTCGTAAACACAATCTAATAAGTAGCTGCTCAAGAACTTATGACAAACTACCCTTCTATAGTTTAACACCAGCTATCTTCTGGTGTAGAAGAAGGAGAAAGAAAGTAACACGTAACTTGGTTCGATACTTGTCGTAAACACAATCTAATAAGTAGCTGCTCAAGAACTTATGACAGACTACCCTTCTATAGTTTAACACCAGCTATCTTCTGGTGTAGAGGAAGGAGAAAGAAAGTAACACGTAACTTGGTTCGATACTTGTCGTAAACACAATCTAATAAGTAGCTGCTCAAGAACTTATGACAAACTACCCTTCTATAGTTTACTACCTTCTGGTGTAGAAGAAGGAGAAAGAAAGTAACACGTAACTTGGTTCGATACTTGTCGTAAACACAATCTAATAAGTAGCTGCTCAAGAACTTATGACAGACTACCCTTCTATAGTTTAACACCAGCTATCTTCTGGTGAAGAAGAAGGAGAAAGAAAGGAACACGTAACTTGGTTCGATACTTGTCGTAAACACAATCTAATAAGTAGCAGCTCAAGAACTTATAACAAACTACCCTTCTATAGTTTAACACCAGCTATCTTCTGGTGTAGAGGAAGGAGAAAGAAAGTAACACGTAACTTGGTTCGATACTTGTCGTAAACACAATCTAATAAGTAGCTGCTCAAGAACTTATAACAGACTACCCTTCTATAGTTTAACACCAGCTATCTTCTGGTGTAGAAGAAGGAGAAAGAAAGTAACACGTAACTTGGTTCGATACTTGTCGTAAACACAATCTAATAAGTAGCTGCTCAAGAAATTATGACAGACTACCCTTCTATAGTTTAACACCAGCTATCTTCTGGTGTAGAGGAAGGAGAAAGAAAGTAACACGTAACTTGGTTCGATACTTGTCGTAAACACAATCTGATAAGTAGCTGCTCAAGAACTTATGACAGACTACCCTTCTATAGTTTAACACCAGCTATCTTCTGGTGTAGAAGAAGGAGAAAGAAAGTAACACGTAACTTGGTTCGATACTTGTCGTAAACACAATCTAATAAGTAGCTGCTCAAGAACTTATGACAGACTACCCTTCTATAGTTTAACACCAGCTATCTTCTGGTGAAGAAGAAGGAGAAAGAAAGGAACACGTAACTTGGTTCGATTCTTGTCGTAAACACAATCTGATAAGTAGCTGCTCAAGAACTTATAACAGACTACCCTTATATAGTTTAACACCAGCTATCTTCTGGTGTAGAAGAAGGAGAAAGAAAGTAACACGTAACTTGGTTCGATACTTGTCGTAAACACAATCTAATAAGTAGCTGCTCAAGTACTTATAACAAACTACCCTTCTATAGTTTAACACCAGCTATCTTCTGGTGTAGAGGAAGGAGAAAGAAAGTAACACGTAACTTGGTTCGATACTTGTCGTAAACACAATCTGATAAGTAGCTGCTCAAGAACTTATGACAGACTACCCTTCTATAGTTTAACACCAGCTATCTTCTGGTGTAGAGGAAGGAGAAAGAAAGTAACACGTAACTTGGTTCGATACTTGTCGTAAACACAATCTGATAAGTAGCTGCTCAAGAACTTATGACAGACTACCCTTCTATAGTTTAACACCAGCTATCTTCTGGTGTAGAGGAAGGAGAAAGAAAGTAACACGTAACTTGGTTCGATACTTGTCGTAAACACAATCTGATAAGTAGCTGCTCAAGAACTTATGACAGACTACCCTTCTATAGTTTAACACCAGCTATCTTCTGGTGTAGAAGAAGGAGAAAGAAAGTAACACGTAACTTGGTTCGATACTTGTCGTAAACACAATCTAATAAGTAGCTGCTCAAGAACTTATGAACAAACTACCCTTCTATAGTTTAACACCAGCTATCTTCTGGTGTAGAGGAAGGAGAAAGAAAGTAACACGTAACTTGGTTCGATACTTGTCGTAAACACAATCTGATAAGTAGCTGCTCAAGAACTTATGACAGACTACCCTTCTATAGTTTAACACCAGCTATCTTCTGGTGAAGAAGAAGGAGAAAGAAAGTAACACGTAACTTGGTTCGATACTTGTCGTAAACACAATCTAATAAGTAGCAGCTCAAGAACTTATAACAAACTACCCTTCTATAGTTTAACACCAGCTATCTTCTGGTGTAGAGGAAGGAGAAAGAAAGTAACACGTAACTTGGTTCGATACTTGTCGTAAACACAATCTAATAAGTAGCTGCTCAAGAACTTATAACAGACTACCCTTCTATAGTTTAACACCAGCTATCTTCTGGTGTAGAAGAAGGAGAAAGAAAGTAACACGTAACTTGGTTCGATTCTTGTCGTAAATACAATCTGATAAGTAGCTGCTCAAGAACTTATGACAGACTACCCTTCTATAGTTTAACACCAGCTATCTTCTGGTGTAGAGGAAGGAGAAAGAAAGTAACACGTAACTTGGTTCGATACTTGTCGTAAACACAATCTAATAAGTAGCTGCTCAAGAACTTATGACAAACTACCCTTCTATAGTTTACTACCTTCTGGTGTAGAAGAAGGAGAAAGAAAGTAACACGTAACTCGGTTCGATTCTTGTCGTAAATACAATCTGATAAGTAGCTGCTCAAGAACTTATAACAGACTACCCTTCTATAGTTTAACACCAGCTATCTTCTGGTGTAGAAGAAGGAGAAAGAAAGGAACACGTAACTTGGTTCGATACTTGTCGTAAACACAATCTAATAAGTAGCAGCTCAAGAACTTATGACAAACTACTCTTCTATAGTTTACTACCTTCTGGTGTAGAAGAAGGAGAAAGAAAGTCATACGTAACTCGGTTCGATTCTTGTCGTAAATACAATCTGATAAGTAGCTGCTCAAGAACTTATAACAGACTACCCTTCTATAGTTTAACACCAGCTATCTTCTGGTGTAGAAGAAGGAGAAAGAAAGTAACACGTAACTTGGTTCGATACTTGTCGTAAACACAATCTAATAAGTAGCAGCTCAAGAACTTATAACAAACTACCCTTCTATAGTTTAACACCAGCTATCTTCTGGTGTAGAGGAAGGAGAAAGAAAGTAACACGTAACTTGGTTCGATACTTGTCGTAAACACAATCTGATAAGTAGCTGCTCAAGAACTTATGACAGACTACCCTTCTATAGTTTAACACCAGCTATCTTCTGGTGTAGAGGAAGGAGAAAGAAAGTAACACGTAACTTGGTTCGATACTTGTCGTAAACACAATCTGATAAGTAGCTGCTCAAGAACTTATGACAGACTACCCTTCTATAGTTTAACACCAGCTATCTTCTGGTGTAGAGGAAGGAGAAAGAAAGTAACACGTAACTTGGTTCGATACTTGTCGTAAACACAATCTGATAAGTAGCTGCTCAAGAACTTATGACAGACTACCCTTCTATAGTTTAACACCAGCTATCTTCTGGTGTAGAGGAAGGAGAAAGAAAGTAACACGTAACTTGGTTCGATACTTGTCGTAAACACAATCTAATAAGTAGCTGCTCAAGAACTTATGACAGACTACCCTTCTATAGTTTAACACCAGCTATCTTCTGGTGTAGAGGAAGGAGAAAGAAAGTAACACGTAACTTGGTTCGATACTTGTCGTAAACACAATCTGATAAGTAGCTGCTCAAGAACTTATGACAGACTACCCTTCTATAGTTTAACACCAGCTATCTTCTGGTGTAGAGGAAGGAGAAAGAAAGTAACACGTAACTTGGTTCGATACTTGTCGTAAACACAATCTAATAAGTAGCTGCTCAAGAACTTATGACAGACTACCCTTCTATAGTTTAACACCAGCTATCTTCTGGTGTAGAGGAAGGAGAAAGAAAGTAACACGTAACTTGGTTCGATACTTGTCGTAAACACAATCTGATAAGTAGCTGCTCAAGAACTTATGACAGACTACCCTTCTATAGTTTAACACCAGCTATCTTCTGGTGTAGAGGAAGGAGAAAGAAAGTAACACGTAACTTGGTTCGATACTTGTCGTAAACACAATCTAATAAGTAGCTGCTCAAGAACTTATGACAAACTACCCTTCTATAGTTTACACCAGCTATCTTCTGGTGTAGAAGAAGGAGAAAGAAAGTAACACGTAACTTGGTTCGATACTTGTCGTAAACACAATCTGATAAGTAGCTGCTCAAGAACTTATGACAGACTACCCTTCTATAGTTTAACACCAGCTATCTTCTGGTGTAGAGGAAGGAGAAAGAAAGTAACACGTAACTTGGTTCGATACTTGTCGTAAACACAATCTAATAAGTAGCTGCTCAAGAACTTATGACAAACTACCCTTCTATAGTTTAACACCAGCTATCTTCTGGTGTAGAGGAAGGAGAAAGAAAGTAACACGTAACTTGGTTCGATACTTGTCGTAAACACAATCTGATAAGTAGCTGCTCAAGAACTTATGACAGACTACCCTTCTATAGTTTAACACCAGCTATCTTCTGGTGTAGAGGAAGGAGAAAGAAAGTAACACGTAACTTGGTTCGATACTTGTCGTAAACACAATCTGATAAGTAGCTGCTCAAGAACTTATGACAGACTACCCTTCTATAGTTTAACACCAGCTATCTTCTGGTGTAGAGGAAGGAGAAAGAAAGTAACACGTAACTTGGTTCGATACTTGTCGTAAACACAATCTAATAAGTAGCTGCTCAAGAACTTATGACAGACTACCCTTCTATAGTTTAACACCAGCTATCTTCTGGTGTAGAGGAAGGAGAAAGAAAGTAACACGTAACTTGGTTCGATACTTGTCGTAAACACAATCTGATAAGTAGCTGCTCAAGAACTTATGACAGACTACCCTTCTATAGTTTAACACCAGCTATCTTCTGGTGTAGAGGAAGGAGAAAGAAAGTAACACGTAACTTGGTTCGATACTTGTCGTAAACACAATCTAATAAGTAGCTGCTCAAGAACTTATGACAGACTACCCTTCTATAGTTTAACACCAGCTATCTTCTGGTGTAGAGGAAGGAGAAAGAAAGTAACACGTAACTTGGTTCGATACTTGTCGTAAACACAATCTAATAAGTAGCTGCTCAAGAACTTATGACAGACTACCCTTCTATAGTTTAACACCAGCTATCTTCTGGTGTAGAGGAAGGAGAAAGAAAGTAACACGTAACTTGGTTCGATACTTGTCGTAAACACAATCTAATAAGTAGCTGCTCAAGAACTTATGACAGACTACCCTTCTATAGTTTAACACCAGCTATCTTCTGGTGTAGAGGAAGGAGAAAGAAAGTAACACGTAACTTGGTTCGATACTTGTCGTAAACACAATCTAATAAGTAGCTGCTCAAGAACTTATGACAAACTACCCTTCTATAGTTTACTACCTTCTGGTGTAGAAGAAGGAGAAAGAAAGTAACACGTAACTTGGTTCGATTCTTGTCGTAAATACAATCTGATAAGTAGCTGCTCAAGAACTTATGACAGACTACCCTTCTATAGTTTAACACCAGCTATCTTCTGGTGTAGAAGAAGGAGAAAGAAAGGAACACGTAACTTGGTTCGATACTTGTCGTAAACACAATCTAATAAGTAGCTGCTCAAGAACTTATGACAGACTACCCTTCTATAGTTTAACACCAGCTATCTTCTGGTGTAGAGGAAGGAGAAAGAAAGTAACACGTAACTTGGTTCGATACTTGTCGTAAACACAATCTGATAAGTAGCTGCTCAAGAACTTATGACAGACTACCCTTCTATAGTTTAACACCAGCTATCTTCTGGTGTAGAAGAAGGAGAAAGAAAGTAACACGTAACTTGGTTCGATACTTGTCGTAAACACAATCTGATAAGTAGCTGCTCAAGAACTTATGACAGACTACCCTTCTATAGTTTAACACCAGCTATCTTCTGGTGTAGAGGAAGGAGAAAGAAAGTAACACGTAACTTGGTTCGATACTTGTCGTAAACACAATCTAATAAGTAGCAGCTCAAGAACTTATAACAAACTACCCTTCTATAGTTTAACACCAGCTATCTTCTGGTGTAGAGGAAGGAGAAAGAAAGTAACACGTAACTTGGTTCGATACTTGTCGTAAACACAATCTGATAAGTAGCTGCTCAAGAACTTATGACAGACTACCCTTCTATAGTTTAACACCAGCTATCTTCTGGTGTAGAAGAAGGAGAAAGAAAGGAACACGTAACTTGGTTCGATACTTGTCGTAAACACAATCTAATAAGTAGCAGCTCAAGAACTTATAACAAACTACCCTTCTATAGTTTAACACCAGCTATCTTCTGGTGTAGAGGAAGGAGAAAGAAAGTAACACGTAACTTGGTTCGATTCTTGTCGTAAATACAATCTGATAAGTAGCTGCTCAAGAACTTATGACAGACTACCCTTCTATAGTTTAACACCAGCTATCTTCTGGTGTAGAGGAAGGAGAAAGAAAGTAACACGTAACTTGGTTCGATACTTGTCGTAAACACAATCTAATAAGTAGCTGCTCAAGAACTTATGACAAACTACCCTTCTATAGTTTAACACCAGCTATCTTCTGGTGTAGAAGAAGGAGAAAGAAAGTAACACGTAACTTGGTTCGATACTTGTCGTAAACACAATCTGATAAGTAGCTGCTCAAGAACTTATGACAGACTACCCTTCTATAGTTTAACACCAGCTATCTTCTGGTGTAGAGGAAGGAGAAAGAAAGTAACACGTAACTTGGTTCGATACTTGTCGTAAACACAATCTAATAAGTAGCTGCTCAAGAACTTATGACAGACTACCCTTCTATAGTTTAACACCAGCTATCTTCTGGTGTAGAAGGAAGGAGAAAGAAAGTAACACGTAACTTGGTTCGATACTTGTCGTAAACACAATCTAATAAGTAGCTGCTCAAGAACTTATGACAGACTACCCTTCTATAGTTTAACACCAGCTATCTTCTGGTGTAGAGGAAGGAGAAAGAAAGTAACACGTAACTTGGTTCGATACTTGTCGTAAATACAATCTGATAAGTAGCTGCTCAAGAACTTATGACAGACTACCCTTCTATAGTTTAACACCAGCTATCTTCTGGTGTAGAGGAAGGAGAAAGAAAGTAACACGTAACTTGGTTCGATTCTTGTCGTAAACACAATCTGATAAGTAGCTGCTCAAGAACTTATGACAGACTACCCTTCTATAGTTTAACACCAGCTATCTTCTGGTGTAGAGGAAGGAGAAAGAAAGTAACACGTAACTTGGTTCGATACTTGTCGTAAACACAATCTAATAAGTAGCTGCTTAAGAACTTATGACAAACTACCCTTCTATAGTTTACTACCTTCTGGTGTAGAAGAAGGAGAAAGAAAGTAACACGTAACTTGGTTCGATACTTGTCGTAAACACAATCTAATAAGTAGCTGCTCAAGAACTTATGACAGACTACCCTTCTATAGTTTAACACCAGCTATCTTCTGGTGTAGAGGAAGGAGAAAGAAAGTAACACGTAACTTGGTTCGATACTTGTCGTAAACACAATCTAATAAGTAGCTGCTCAAGAACTTATGACAAACTACCCTTCTATAGTTTACACCAGCTATCTTCTGGTGTAGAAGAAGGAGAAAGAAAGTAACACGTAACTCGGTTCGATTCTTGTCGTAAATACAATCTGATAAGTAGCTGCTCAAGAACTTATAACAGACTACCCTTCTATAGTTTAACACCAGCTATCTTCTGGTGTAGAAGAAGGAGAAAGAAAGGAACACGTAACTTGGTTCGATACTTGTCGTAAACACAATCTGATAAGTAGCTGCTCAAGAACTTATAACAGACTACCCTTCTCTAGTTTAACACCAGCTATCTTCTGGTGTAGAGGAAGGAGAAAGAAAGTAACACGTAACTTGGTTCGATACTTGTAGTAAACACAATCTGATAAGTAGCTGCTCAAGAACTTATGACACACTACCCTTCTATAGTTTAACACCAGCTATCTTCTGGTGTAGAAGAAGGAGAAAGAAAGGAACACGTAACTTGGTTCGATACTTGTCGTAAATACAATCTGATAAGTAGCTGCTCAAGAACTTTTGACAGACTACCCTTCTATAGTTTAACACCATCTATTCTCTGGTGTAGAGGAAGGAGAAAGAAAGTAACACGTAACTTGGTTCGATACTTGTCGTAAACACAATCTAATAAGTAGCTGCTCAAGAACTTATGACAGACTACCCTTCTATAGTTTAACACCAGCTATCTTCTGGTGTAGAGGAAGGAGAAAGAAAGTAACACGTAACTTGGTTCGATACTTGTCGTAAACACAATCTGATAAGTAGCTGCTCAAGAACTTATGACAGACTACCCTTCTATAGTTTAACACCAGCTATCTTCTGGTGTAGAGGAAGGAGAAAGAAAGTAACACGTAACTTGGTTCGATACTTGTCGTAAACACAATCTAATAAGTAGCTGCTCAAGAACTTATGAACAAACTACCCTTCTATAGTTTAACACCAGCTATCTTCTGGTATAGAGGAAGGAGAAAGAAAGTAACACGTAACTTTGTTCGATACTTGTCGTAAACACAATCTGATAAGTAGCTGCTCAAGAACTTATGACAGACTACCCTTCTATAGTTTAACACCAGCTATCTTCTGGTGTAAAAGAAGGAGAAAGAAAGTAACACGTAACTTGGTTCGATACTTGTCGT